>PISX010009179.1:0-77332 GCA_004024625.1 Mellivora capensis | reverse complement strand
TTGGAGAAGTGTCTGTTCATATCTTCTGCCCATTTTTTTATATGATTATCTGTTTTGCATGTGTTGAGTTTGAGAAGTTCTTTATAGATCTTGGATATCAACCTTTTGTCTGTACTGTCATTTGCAAATATCTTCTCCCATTCCGTGGGTTGCCTCTTTGTTTTGTTGACTGTCTCCTTTGCTGTGCAGAAGCTTTTGAAAATCCCTGTTTCTTGTCACCATTGAAAATTCTGATTTAACTTTAACAATGACAACAAAAACCACAAAAAAGCCTTTGTCAGTTTGGTAGGTAAAAGCTGGCATAACACTTTAAAATTTGCATTTCTAACTTTACAAACTCATGTCTTTTTCCCTCAGAGGAAGGAACGTATTCTTTTTCTTACATACCCAAGTCAGCTCTCTATGTTGAACATGTCTTTCTTATACTGGTCTTTGTTTTATTAATAGTTTCTTAAAATGAACTGGGTTTATTTTTTGTTTTGTTTTGTTTTGGTTGTGTTTTTTTAAGACGGCTTTGTTTGGGTTTTTTTGAGAGAAATTACAGGTTTGCAGCAAAATTGAGAGGAAAGTATAGAGATATGCCATATACTCCCTGCCCCCAGACATCCATAGCTTCTCCCATTAACAACATCCTCAACCAGAGTGGTGTATTTGTTACAACTGACACATTATAATCAGCCAAAGTCCATTGTTTATCTTAGGGTCCAGTCGTGGTGTTGTACATTCTATGAGTCTGGATAAATGTATGACATGTATTCATCGTTATAGCATGTTACATATATTTAAAGCCCTAAAAATCCCCTGTACCCTTACTATTCATGCTTTCCCGCCCCCTGGCAACTGTGGATCTTTGTACCTTCTTCTTGTATAATATAATTGAATATATAATTGAATATAATTTAAATCATACGGTATATAGCGTTTTCAGATTGGATTCTTTCATTTTGAAATAGGCATTTCAGTTTCCTCCATGTCTTTTCCTGTCTTGATAGCTCATTTCCTTTTAGCACTGGGTAATATTTCATTGTTTACATGTACCACGGTTTACTTATCCATTCACCTACTGCAGTCTTAGTTGCTTCCAAATTTTGGCAATTATGAATAAAGTTGTTATAAACATCCATGTGCAGATTTTTGTATGGACCTAAGTTTTTAACTCTTTGGGTAAATACCAAGGAACACAATCACTGCATCATATGGTTCATATGGTAAGTGTATGTTTAGTTTTGTAAGAAGCCACCAAAGTATCTTCCAAAGTGGGTGTTCCATTGCATTCCCACCAGCAATGAACAAAAGTTGGTTGAGCGTATCCACCCCAGTATTTCTTGTTGTTAGTGTTCAAGATTTTGGCTGTTCTAATAGGTGTTTAGTGGTGTCTTGTGGTTGCTTTCATTCATATTTACCTGATACAGATCAGGTGCTATGTCTTCTCAAATGTTTATTTGCTATCTGTAAATCTTCTTTGGTGAGGTGTCCATTAAGGTATTTAGCCCTTTCTTAATTGGGTTGTTTGTGTTCTTATTGTTGAATTTTAAGACTCCTTTGTATATTTTGGATAACGGTCCTTTATTAGATGTGCCTTTTACAGATATTTTCTCCCAGTCTGTGGCTTATCTTCTCATTCTCGTAACATAGGCTTTTATAGGTCAAAAGTTTTTAATCTTAATGAAGTCCAGTTTATCAATTATTCCTCTCATGTACCATATCTTTGGTGTTGTATCTAAAAAACTGTCATCATAACCAAGGTCATCACAGTTTTCTCTTATATTATCTTCTATGAGTTTTACAGTTTTGTGTTTTACATTTACACTCATAAGTCCATGAACAACTCTGATTTTTGTGAAGAGTGTAACATCTGTATCTAGATTCATTTTTCTCATGTGGATGTCTAGTTGTTTCTAGAATCATCTGTTGAAAGGATTATCTTTTCTCCATTGTATTGCTTTTGCTCCTTCATCAAAGATAACAGTACCACACTGTCTTGATTACTGTAACTTTACTTATTTACTAATCATGAAATCAGGTAGTGTCAGTCCTCTAACTCTGTTCTTCTTCTTGAATATGGTGTTGGCTATTCTGGGTCTTTTACCTCTCCATATAAACTTTAGGATTAATTTGTCAGTACCTATGCAATAACTTGCTAAGATTTTGATTTGGATTGCATTTAATCTATAGATCAAGTTTGGAAGAGCTAACATGTTGACAGTATTGAGTCTTTCTATCCATGAGCACAGAATATTTTTTCATGTATTATGTTCTCTAATCATTAATCAGAATTTTGTAGTTTTCCTCATATAGATGCATAAATATTTTGTTAAATTTATAACCTAAATAGTTCATTTTAAGGAGACACTAATGTAAACGTATTGTGTTTTTAATTTCAAATTCTACTTGTTCATTTCTAGTACACAGGAAAGAGACTGACTTTTGTACATTATTACCCTTGTATCCTGCAACCTTGTTATAGTTGTTCTTTAGTTCTATAAGTTATTTTGTCCATTCTTCTGGATTTTCTTTTTTTCTTTTTTTCTTTTTGGAGAGGGAGGTGGGAGTGGCAGAGGGAGAGAAAGAGAGAGAGTATCTTAAAGCAGGCTCCATGCCCAGCAGGGAGACTGACATGGGACTTGATCTCATAACCCTGAGATCATGACCTGAGTTGAAAGCAAGAGTTAGGAGCTTAATGGACTGAACCACTCAGGCACCCCTCTTCCAGATTTTCTACATTGATGACCATGTCATCTGAGAAGGAAGACAATTTTACATCTTTCTCAAACTGTACACCTTTCCTTTTCTTTTCCTTTCCTTTCCTTTTTTTTTTCCCCTTTCATTTCCTTTCCTTTTTTTGTCTTAGTGCATAAGCTAAGACTAAACTGGTTTTTTTTCAGTTGTCTTTTTTTAAAGATTTATTTATTTATTTGACAGACTGAGATCGCAAGTAGGCAGAGAGGCAGGCAGAGAAAAAGGGGGAAGCAGGCTCCCCGCTGAAAAGAGAGCCCAACGCAGGTTTCGATCCCAGGACTCTGGGATCATAACCTGAGCCGAAGGTAGAGGCTTTAACCCTCTGAGCCACCCAGGCGCCCCTAAACTGGTTTTTAATGTAACCAAATAGTTTAATCTTTTTCCTTACCTACAAACAAGGCAAAGGAAGGGGAAAAAGTAAGAATGAAAGAAGCTCAAGTTTGACAGAATATGGCAAAAATAACATATTTTTTAAAAGATTTTATGTGTTCTACCATATATATGTGTTTGATAAGTTCATAGCTGACATCAGTTCTTCCAAACAAAGAAATCATTTGAGGTCAGGATTCTGACCTTTGAGAGATCTGAGTTGAGCAGCAGTTTTCTCACTTGTAAGGGTGGAAGATATCCATAATCAGCTCCTTGTGAAAGGATAAGACTTAAAGATAGATGATTCACACCATGCAAATGCCAGAGACCTCCAAATGAATGCATTCATTTAAAACAGGAAAGAGGCTAATAACAAATCATTTAGTCATCAGCTGTACACTCTACTCCTTAATATAAGAAGTCAGAAGTTCCCTGAAGTTTGTAGAACTAAGTAAAAAGAAGTTAGTGATGGCCTAGCCTTATACCTGCCCAGAAATGTATTGAGTGAAATAGTCTTAAATAGCAACTGAACAGATTATTATCTTTTAATTCTTCTGAGTATGAGTAAACTAATAATATCCTTTCTCTTAGCATCACTTTCTATGACATGTAGCATAGTTTTTATCAGTAAGTAATTATAATATTTGATGAGCTGCTTTTTTGTCTCTTTCAAAGTATCCAGACAAATACAAGATTTGGATTCTTCTTGAACTAGGTGAATTGACTTGTTACTTTTGTAGTTTATTTGGGGGGTTTCCCTCACATGAAGTACCATGTTAAGCAGAATTTACTCCTGAAGGACAGTTTTACTGAGTTGGTGAATAGGATATGCAAGTGTGGAGAAATGCAAAACTAACTGAAAGATAAATGAGTCTCTGTTCTGCCCTGAAGCCAGAGAACAGCAGGTAACACATCTTTGCTTTTCCTTTATTCCTTTTTTGACATTTTCTTTGTCATTAAGAAATATCTTTCTTTTCTGTACATTTGTAAGTTAGCTTTTTAAAATTTTCCTCTTATTCATTTCCAAGCTCTCTTAAAATGTGTCAGTTTATTTTTAACCCGTTAAAAAGATTAGTCTGTATTTATAGCTTTATATAAAGTAGAAACTGGTTTCCAACATAGGTAAGGGTGGTACATAAACACCATTTTTTATACTCCAGCCAACATCCCACATATGCATTCTCAGATATTCTCACATATGCATCACCATACCTAGGTGATAAATGAAGGTTTAAATTTTTGGTTCTCAGTATATCCTTCTAATTAATTATTTGAGTATCTATATGGCAAGTATTCTTTTTAGCAATTTCAGAAAGGAAACAAAATCTTGCTCTTAACATGGTTGTTAACTCTTTGATAAGATAAGACACCATGAAGTGAAAAGGTGAACAACAGGAGAGTTAAATAGTCTATTTTAAAGTAGTAGAATAGGCATCTCCAATCATTACACATTAATAATGATATAAACAATAAAAGCTAGAGAATTCAGAGAAATTCAAGGGCCAGGGGTCTGTACGTAAACTTGGTCAGAGACTGGTTCATGGCTGGTCAGATTTGAAGGATGGGTAGGATTCAGAAAGAAAGGAAGGTGAGGGTAGATCTATGGATGGGTGAAGAGATTAAACGGTGTAAACAGAAATGTTACAAATAAACAAGTTGTATTAGAAGAGTGACTTTATCAGTTTAAACATATGGAGATCAAAGTTAAAACACTCTATCCAGTATCTAATAGCACATTTGAACACTTCTTCCTTTGTGTTCTTGGGGACTATTTTAATAACATTATAATGGAGCATGTCATCTTGCTTAATTCTGCTTTATAGTCTTGCTCTTCAACTCAACTGAGACTTCTCAGAAGCTGGGGCTATATTCTTGCTCTTTATTATCACTAACCTTTAGTATATAATCTTGTACCTAAAATTCATTTTCTAATCCTTAGTTAGATAAATGAAAGAAGGTGAAATAAATACTAAAAAATAAAACTAATTACTGGAGTTTACATTCTCAGTAAGGAAGGTAAGAGATATCTGAAGAGTGTCTGATTCCAAATGAAATTCTCTTTGGATTTCCACTAAAAAATGAGACCAATTAAAAAATACATTTGAAAATGCTGAGTTAAAATTTAATGGGTTTATTTTTATGTATTTATTCATTCAAAAAATATTTATTGAGTACCTACTATGTTCTGGGCATGGTTCTAGATAAAGTAAAATAAAGATAAATTAGTTAACAAAATAGATATTAAAATCCCTGCCTTCCTAGAACTTATATTGTAGTAGAAGGAAAGAAACATTTGAAGTAGAAGCTGTAATATGTATGGCTTGCAAAAATGGGCCAAACTGTTCACCTCTTCCTGTATCCACACCCTTTGCTGTGTTACATTGTAGAGACCACTCACTCTGATGCTGAGGGTGGCTATGTGACCAGCTGTGGGTGGCCATGTGACCGGCTCTGGCCAATAGGACATTAGCAAATTGATTTAAACTCTCTGAAAGCTTGCTGACTCTCACTTCTCTGTGACTGCTAGGAAACCAGAGCCTCTGCTAGCTTAAGGAAGGATGAGAGACACATGCAGCAGAGCCAAGACACTGCAGTCATCTCCTTGGGACCCTCCTAGGTTAGCCAACATCCAGGAGACCCACAGACATGTGAACAAGCTTACCCCATATCAGTACAGTTGCAGGAATGACCCACAGTCAGCCAGAGAGTAAATTCAGGACATGCCAGATAAGCACAACACATCTGACATTAAATAAATGTTTATAGTTACATACTATGAGGATTTTAGGGTTCTGTTGTTGTTGTTGTTGTTGTTGTTGTTGTTGTTAATGCAGCCTTATTGTGGTTATGGCAATGAGTGCGATCGAGAAATATAAAACTGGAAAGGCAATAGGGAGTGCCAGGAAGGGATAGTTTGTAAGTTTAAGATAAGGTAATCAAGGGACGCCTGACTGGCTCAGTGGGTTAAAGCCTCTGCCTTCGGCTCAGATCATGATCCCATGATCCCAAGTCCTGGGATCGAGCCCCAAATCATCGGGCTCTCTGCTCAGGAGGGAGCCTGCTTCCTCCCTCCCTCTCTGCCTGCCTCTCTGCCTACTTGTGATCTCTGTCTGTCAAATAAATAAATAAAATCTTTTAAAAAAATAACAAAGATAAGGTAACAAGGGAGGCCTAAGAGGATGATATTTCAGAAAAGACTTCAAGGAGGCAAAATGGACCCTAGCAGGTATCCAGGAAGGAACAGGGAGACTTTCAGGCTGAGGAGATAAAGTATGTAAAGAAAATCCTGGTGGTGTGTTTGAGGAATCACAAGAAGGTAGGTATGGTCAGAGACAGGAGAGTGATGTAGGAAATGTGGAAGATGTGGGAAATGAGGTCAGGAAAGTAAAGGGAGCAGAAGAGATCCAATTTTGTAGAATTCTAAAAATTCTCAAAGCCTTACATGCTAATAAACCCTGTGACTATCCAAGAAGAAGACTTAGAATTCTACAGTGCCTCAAATGTATTTGATAATCGAACACTTTTTTTTTTTTTTTTCCACAGAGTCCCTCAAAGCACTAGGGTTCTGCAGAACCCACCTGTGGGTAGATTTAATCTTCGGGTCCCAGGCAAGGCTGAAATAGAACGCTCTGAGACAGGCGGAAACTAGGACCCTGACAACATTCCAGAAGGTCCAGACACTTAGGTGGAGTCTGCTCCAAATCACGACCTTCCCAGCTATGAAATTTGACATGCAGCAGATACATTGGTTTTTTTCATATGAAAAGTTTCATATGTGGCATATTATGTGATCACATAAATTTTCCAAATAAAATAAAATTCTACTGAGAAAAAAAAAGTGTGTGAAAATACATTGAAGGTATAAATCACAAAGCCTTCCAAGCTTTCCATTAATAAGAAACAAGGGTAGGTTCTCCAGATGTTTCTAATCCACATCATTTGGATGGAGAGCCAATACTTGAACTTGTCTCAGCAAAGAACATCTCATTTCTAAAGAAAAGGAAGAAATGGAATTGCTATGATGATTTTAAAGATGGATTAACATTGAAGTGACTTTACACAGAAATGCACATGGCTATTGAATTGTTATAGGAAGTATCAACTCAGTCCAAGATCCCTGAAACCAGACAGATTTTGCTATTTCTGTTGAATTTAAACCACATCCCTTAATTGCTTCATTATACCTTTCACCCCACTCCTTCCAGTAACAGCTACTTCTTGGAGAGTAAGAAAGAATTTTAAGGGCAAGAATGTATAGGTATAATCCCCACCCCCCAAAAAACTCCTATGTGTATCATTTTAATCAAGATGTGTTTATTTATTGCTTCCTGAGTAACCCAGTCTGCTAGATCCTCAAAGATACTCAAAGTATGGGAACAATCCTGGCCAAAATGTAAATACACTGTGGTTAGGGGGGTAAGGTAGCATTTTTATGTAAAAACTATTAACAGTTCAAAATAAATTGAGTTGCTCTGATACTAACATTCTAGAAGTTCTGTAGAGTAAGAGCAATTACTTTTTGGGATGACTCAGGTGATCAGGGAAGATTTCGGAGATGGGAAACTTTTATTTAAGCTTTATCACATACACCTAAATGCAGTTATGTAGGTTGAGAGACATGGATACAGGTACAAGCAAGGCTCTGGGTAGAAACGTATATTCCTTCCAAAACAAAATGAGCAAAACAAAACTGTAGCAAGTGTATCAGCCACCCATCCCGGGTGGAGAGGGGGTACCAAACAAGAAAGGAGCCAGTTTTCCTGAATCTAACAGCCTAGAGGAAGAACAAACAAACAAAGAGAAATGAAAAGGGTAAAAAAAAAAAAAAAAAAAAAAAAAACAAAAACCACCCATCCAATTGTGGTAAGTGTTGTGAAGAAAATAAAACAAGATGATGGTAGAGGGCAGGGATGGAAACTTTTCCCAAGATGGTCAGAGAAGACCTTCTGAGGTAGTGTTTGACCTGTGACAAGGACTGGAACAGAGAATGTATAAGGCAAGATTTCCTCAGTTCAAGGCTATAGAATTCTGATGTCCTGAGAGATATCTAAGAGTGACTGAGAGGAAGAAAAAAAGACAAACCCTTCCCGTCATGATTCTTAGCGGAGATTAACAATGCACACAAGCGTATTAAACATGCCTGAAAGTCTTGCACTAAAGAGAACTTATTTAATCCAATCTTTCCACAGCATGCCTGAACATGATGGTCATGTTTTTAGTGTGATATATGTATCTGGGGGGGGTGGAGGTAGGGGGGTAGAGGAGCAGATTATAATATAATAACAATTCTACTGTTGGTTGTCAAAATACTGCTTCATTCCGAACCAAGAAATTTGGAGATTCCAAGAAAATAAAACCTGAATGGGGCTCCCTGGAGTCATGCCATATGGCAGCCTACTTGGAGTCTGAACTGTAGTAAACAGGAAACCCATTTAATTTTTGAGCAGAAAATTTGCAAGGTAGATGTTTCGATACAGTTACCTAACAGTAAGAATGTGGGGTGATATAGAACTTGGGAGCCTAATTGGGAAACTCTAATTCTAGCCTAAGCAAGAGTGCTGGAACCAGGAAAGAGCACCAGGAATGAAGACTGAGAGGGAGAGATGGAAAACTGGGAAAGAAGATTTTGCCACACAAGAGGGAGTCTCATCTGGAACATGAGAGAAAGAGTACATGGTGTGTTAGAGGCAGTGGGTTGGTGCTGGGATGGTGGACAGAGCAAAAGAAAATTAAATGATGATTTACAAGCAAAGGACGGGCCCCGATGGAAAGATGGACTAGCAACAAAGATTGAAATGAAGTTGAGGTTATGATACAAATGGCCCAGAGCGGAAACTTGAGTTTATTATTCACTTTATTAGCAAGCTACTGGGGTCTTCTTAGTAGAAATGATTCGAAGTATGTTTTAGTGAGTTTCACTGGCTGCTAGTATGTATAATGAATTGAAGAAGAGAGAGAATGAAGATAAGAAGAGCCGTTCAAGGTCAACTTCAAAAGTCCAGGTGAAAGGTAAGTAGTGCCTAAGAGAGGATGGCACAGTGGAAACAGGACAGAGGGGAGAGATGCTGACCCTGTTTCACAGGTGGGTGCGGGAGCCAAGAGGGACCAAGATTGTGGCCAACGCTGATGGAAAAGAAGAGTGGAGCACACCGGGATATTTACTGGGAAGATAGGTTACAGGATTAAAGTAAGGATGGAGGTAGCAAGTACCCGGGAGCAGATTCTCCACTCAGTCTAGAACATGCTGAGCTTGACTATCTGGTGGGTTATTCAGGAAGAGATGTTCTACAGCGGCTGTGTCTGTCCTCCCTCCGATCTCTGTGTGACTCTGAAAGATACTTCTCCTTTCTATGACTCAGTATCCTCCTCTATAAAGCAGTGATCATAAATACCAACCTCATAACATTATTGCAAGGATTACATGAGTTAGTATACTTATTAGTATCCTAAATAGTGTATGAGTTAGTGACATGCTTAAAACAGCGTCTGGCACACAGTGTTTTCTAGGACCACAGTTAGGTTATTTTAATTGTTGTTACTGTTTTTAAATGACACAGATGAAGGACTTTTTAAAAGATTTTATATATTTGGGAGAGAGAGAGAGTGCACACAACAGGGAGAGCAGCAGGCATAGGGAGAAGCAGGCTCCTTACTGAGTAGGGAACCTGATGTGGGACTCAATCCTGGGATCATGACCTGAACCAAAGGCAGAGGAGCTTAACCCACAGAACCACTTAGGTGCCCCAGATGAGAGACTTTTTTTTTTTTTTTGACCGACAGAGATCACAAGTAGGCAGAGAGGCAGGCAGAGAGAGGGGAGGAAGCAGGCTCCCTGCTGAGCAGAGAGCCCCATGCGGGACTCGATCCCGGGACCCTGAGATCATGACCTGAGCCGAAGGCAGTGGCTTAACCCACTGAGCCACCCAGGCATCCCGATGAGAGACATTTTAAGCAATGAACTGGAACGATAATCTTCAAATAACTTTTTCTACTCTCAGAATTTGCTTATTCAAGCCTTCTTATTCTTCGTGAGAATGAATAAATAATGCATGTTGCTATGGACTTTATATTTTGATTTTCAAATGCAAGCTGAGAAAAATGGCACAGTAAAGGCACAAATGCACTATATCGTTGCTTTGGGCGCATAATAGTGTCAGTTTCTTTGCAATAGTTGATTCAACAGGCCATTTTAGTAACATATAGACGCGACCTAGATTTTGAAGTAATTTTTTAAGACAGTTCAAGGCAGTTAAATTGGGGCAGACTTGAGCAGGAAAAAAAAAAAAATGCGCTTTATTCCTGAAGATTCTACCTGAACTGTTCACATTACTGACACTCTTCATCCGATTCAGCTTGGACACAATGAGGGCTAAGGTTAGGAAAATTTTAGGGACATAAATTCTCCAAAAATATACGACTATGAGCATATTAACCAGTTTTAGTAGAAATACCTATTTATTTTACATCAGAATGTTCACCAGTTACAGTGTTGCAGTAACGCTGCAAAGATGATTACTGCAATTTTCATGAAGCCGGTTGTAAACTGCTACTTAGTCCAGCCTGTCTCTCAAAGTGGCCCTTCACAAAGGAAAGGATTATCTTGCCAGTACATCCTGTTCCGTTGTGGAGTGAGGATGCTTCACCGGTTCATCCGATGACGGTTTTCGGGAAGCAGCTAATGCCCTGAAGAGGGGGGCTCGGAGGAGAGCGGTTCCTCTTCACAAAGGGAAAATGGTTGGTTCACATGTCTGAAATGCAAACACCTTAAAAACAAAATTTCAAGGCCTGCTTTTGGGTGATGTTTTAATATCTGAAAAAAATATTATATAATGTATTTTTTTAAAGATTTTATTTATTTATTTGACAGAGAGAGAGCACAAGTAGGCAGAGAAGCAGGCAGAGAGAGAGAGGGGGAAGCAGGCTCCTTGCTGAGCAGAGAGCCCGATGCGGGGCTTGATCCCAGGACTCCAGGATCATGACCTGAGCCGAAGGCAGAGGCTTAACCCACTGAGCCACCCAGGCGCCCCTTTCATAATGTATATTAAATGAGGATTCTGTTTATTTTAATTCAGCCTGTCCTCAGATTGACCGATAACATCTGTTTAAAATTCAGATGAAACATAACTTGAGTTCCGTGAGGAAGCACGTACAGATTAGACTGATGTCTTTACAGGTTTGAGTCAGAGAGACACAGAAGAAATTTTTAATATTTCAGTTTTGGTAACAAAGGTATGCGGACTTACTTTTTAATGCAGCCAGGCCATGGAAATGGAGAGAAAGTGAAGCAGAGGATGTTTTCACTTGTTGAGCACAAGTTTCTTGGTTTTGGCTTTTGCAAAGATTCTGTTTCTTTCCTCTCAAATGGTACTATGAATGGAAAGACATTTTTCTTTAGATTCATAAAAAGCATAATGACAGTTTGGTGTTGAATGTGTAAAACACCTGGAACTAAAAGAAAGTTGCCACAACACACAATTTACAATTATATTTTATATGAAAATAATACACAATCTCCAGTTAGCTTTAGTTTTAGAAAAACTCTCTCTGTACATTTGAGTTAATTTTCAGAATCTTTTCAGAATCTTCCAATGCTGAACAGGAAGAGCCATGCTTACAAGTATGGGGCACTGGACTGATTAGTTTGGTGGGGAAAGTAATTGAGTCTCCTGGTGCCTCCCACATAATATAAAGTCTTTAGTGACTTAGCACAAGCCGGACTGTAGGAGCACTTTCCAATTTTCTTTTTTTTTTGGGGGGGTGGGGGGGAGATGACCTCATCCTAAATACCAACTATTTGGTGTTTATACTGGGCCGTGCACACAGAGGCAAAGGCCTGAGAGAATTAAGCTGACACAGAATGAGATTAACCATTCATGGTTAAGTGAAGAGTTTCAACTCCTTGAAAGCATAACCATAAAATTGTTCTTTTCTCCCCAGTAACTGTTAATATATATATGCCATTCACTGACCACATCGTTTTCCATGTTGGTAATAAGTTCAGTCTGGTCCTTCAAATTTTCTCTTTTTTTAGGTCATTGGAACGGTCCCTCTTTCTTGCGCTGGCTCCCCAGTGTTGGAACAGAGGGCCTGGCCGAGGCTGCAGTTCTCCCCCCAGCCCAGACGGTGGCGGCTGCTGAGGCCTGGGGCTGGGTGTGGACATAAGCCTGCTGCCAGCTTCCTAGTACCTGCTATTTGGATTAGAGAATCCTGAGATTGTTCATGTTTATTATATGCAGGACCTGAAAGCAACCAGGAGAGACTGACATGGGGAGGTAAGCCTGACAAATGAAACGTTAACAGAGCCAAGATTAGAAATCTCATCCCAAATTCCCACTTCACGGCTAACTAACACATGAAACCCAAGTGAGTTCTGAGCAACAGGAAATTAGGGAAATTTCCCAGAACCCTTGACGAAGCCATGCTGATTTAAAATCTCAAACTAACTTGAAATAGTTCAGGAATTGTTCACAGTTCAGTAAGTGGGGAATGGACAACCCGGTGGGAAATAGAAAACAAAAATAACAAAACTAAACAGGCAAAAGGTAAGAAAATAGCTTATGTATATACATAAAGGACACATTCATCTGGATGGTTCATTTTGCAAGCATAAGCTGGATGAAAGAAGATTTTCTGTCTTTCCCCACTGTACCTGTATTCCCCAGCACTATACCACTGCCTAAAACATAATAGGATGTCAGCAAGTGGTTATTGAAAAAAACCAATAATTATAGCCAGATTTTAAAGAGGGTATGGCGAGTGATATAAGTAATAGGATGAACACAGCCTTTCAAGGCAACAACGGCATTATAGCACCAAGGCGGAAGGGTGGGTGTGATGGCTCCGGCAAATTTTAAACATGCCCATTTGGCTCCTGTGGTGGTAGGGGCTCTTTCATGCCTGTGTTAGAGTATTGATGAGATTGGGCTAATATGTTGTTCGTAGGTCTGTCTTCCTTACTAGACCTTGATACTTGCTTTTCTCCTGCTTTGTATGGTGCCCGGTCCATTATTCAATAAATACTAGAAGGATGAAAAGACAAATCAGTTACCTGAATAGCAAACATGATACCAGATGCATTAATAACGGAAAGACCAAGAATGCCTTCTGATTTTGGATGAAAAAGAATTATAGGGTGATGTCCTTCTCGAGGTTTTTCAAGCCCTTATGGACATTTTTTGTCAATAAGTCCTTTCTTTAAACAGAGTAGGGGAAAGAATGCCTTCTTCCTCTGAAGTTCCACCGACAACCACATGATGGCGCTGGCGCTGCGCCGTAAATACAAACGCAGCTGGGCAGTGTGGATTCCCTGGGCCCTTCCATGTGCCTCCCTCTCCCTTCTTTCTGCCCCCAGTCTTTTGCTGTGTTTCCCCTCAGGTCCTCCTTTCCATCCACTCAAGCCTGATATATATAATACTTGCCAAGAAGCTGTCAAACCAGAACCGGGGACTGCCCACCTGAAGCTGGTATGTTCTTTGTTCTCTGACAGGCCAAATTCTGTAAATTCCTCCCATCTGAAAGAAAAGGGGAAAAAAAAAAAAAAAAAAACTAGAAACATTTTGAATGCTATTTAAAGCTGTGCATTCTTAGTTTGAGATATAAGTATTTTTATTTCACACTTGATTGGCCCTTGCAAAAGACCTCTTCTTCCTAAACAAAATAGCCAACAGAGTAAATTATGTCCTGATGAGTTAGTAGAATCCTCCCAACTAAGGAGATTGAAACTTAGCCTTTGACAACATATACAAAAGAAGTAGACTCTTAGAGATAGAGTGCATGGCATATGGATGTCTGCATCCAATGTAGACTAGAAAAACAGAGAACAAAAATAAATTACTTGGAAATCACCTACTTGCTAAGAATTAAAAATAAGTATAGAAAGCAGATAATTAATGTGGTTTTCAAAACCAAAAGGAGAATAAAGATTTTCAGTATAGCAAACTAAGATTTTTTTTTCTATTTTGATTGAAGCAAATATTATAAATGGTGAAATGCTCCAAGATTTACCTTTCTTTATGAGCAATTTTGTTGAGATAATAATTTATATTTAATAAAGCACATCCATTTAGGCAAATAGTCCAGTGAGTTTTGACAAATATATATCTGCTAATGTCCACCACCACAATCAAGACACAGGACATTCCCAACGCCTGTGATCATTCCTACAGGTCCTCTCAAGTCAATCCCTCGTCTCCCTGATCCTGTTTTTATTCCCTCTGAGAATCCTTTTACTTGACCCAGGTCTTCATATAAATGGGCTTATATAACTTACATACCCTTTTTGTGTCTGGCTTCTTTTGCTGTTTTTGTTTCTTTTTTTTTCCTTATTGTTCATCTATGCTTCAGAGTATATCAGCAGTTTATTCTTTTTTAGTGCAGAATAGTGTTTGACTATATAAGATAATATTTTATTCATTCGCTTCTTGGACATTTGATTTGTTTCCAGTTTTGGCTATTATAACCAGTGCTGATATGAACATGCTTATCTCTGAGTGTGTGTGTGCACGTGTGCACGTGTGTGTGTGTTTTATGTGTGCTTCATTTCTTTTGGGTAAATACCTAGGAGTAGAATTTCTGGGTCACAAGGTAAGTGTATATGTTCAAGGTTATAAGAAACGGCTGAAGTCTTCCAAAGTGATTGTATTAGTTTCTCAGAGCGGTCATTTCCAACTGGACAGATTAAAACAGCAGAAATGAATGCTCTCAGAGTTCAGAAGTCCAGGACTCCTGAAATTGGGTAGTGTGATACCAAGCTATTGTTCCAGCCAACCTTCTTCTGAAGGCTCTAGGAAGAATTGTTCTCCACCTCTTCCAGTTTCTACCGGTCGCTGGGGTCCTTGGTGTTCCCGGCTTGTGGAAGCAGAATTCCCATCTCTGACTCGTCTTCACCTGCTTTTTTCCCCGGGAGACGTACTGCTTTTTTCCCCGTACGTCTCCCGCATCCCTGTGTTTCAGTTTCGCTCTTCTTGTAAGATCTACCAGGCACTGGCTTTAGGACCCATCTTAATCCACTATGACCTTATTATTATACCTGCAAAGACCCTATTTCCAAATAAGATCACATTCGGAGGTTCCAGGTAGACAGGAATCTGGGGGGACACTGCTGGGCCCAGAACTGTGGTTGCTTGAACGAGTTGACACCCCCCACCAACATCTATGAAAGTTCCAGTTGCTCCCCATCCTTGCCAATCTGAGTATTGTCCCTTTTTAAAGTTTGAACCACCCTGGTGTGTTTGTAGCAGTATCTTATTTTGGTTTTAATTTGCAATTCCTTGATAATTATTGATGTTGAGCATCTTTTTACATATGTATTGGTCATCTAGGAATCTTCCTTTGTAAAGTTTCTAAGATGTTTGTCCATTTCAGAATTGGGTTGTCCTGGGACCCCCGGGTGGCTCAGTCAGTTAAGCGATAGCCTTCAGGTCAGGTCATGGTCCCAGGATTCTGGGATCTAGTCTCGCATCAAGCTTTCTCCTCAGCAGGGACTCTGCTCCCCCCTCCCCTGTCTGCCTCCCTTTTTCTCTCTCAGTCAAATAAATAAGATCTTAAAAATAAGAACTGGGTTTTCCTTTTCTAAAATTGATTTGTGGGAGTTCTTTCTATAAACTGGATATAAATAGTTCGTCAAATACAGGTATAGAAAATATTTTCTCTCAGTGTTTTTCTACAGTGTCTTTTAATGAACAGGAGTTTAATTCTGATAATGTCCGATTTTCAACTTTATATTTTACGTTTAGTGTTTTTTGTGGCCCCTCTAAGAGATCTACCTAAACCCAAGTTTGCGAAAATGTTATATTTTCTTCCCGAGCCTTTGTGGTTTTAAGTTTTATACTGAGGTCTCTGATCTGTAGTGAATTAATTTCTGTATATAGTGCAAGGTAGGAGTCAATGTTCATTTTTTCCCCCCACATTTATCAAGATATTCTGGCTCTGATTGTTGAGAACACTCTTCTTTTTCCATTAAACAACTTTGTCTGAAAATTGACTGTTTTGTTGAAAATTAATTGGTGGGACATGTTCTGTTTCAGTGATTTATTTGCCTATTCTTGCCACATTGTTTTAATTACTGTACTTTTATAGTCAGTCTTGAAACGAGATGGTATGAGTCTTCCAACTTTTTTCTTTCTCAGGATAATTTTGGCTATTCTAGGTACATTTCTTTTCCAAATAAATTTCAGAATTAACTTTTCAATTTCTACCTCAGAAACACTTGTTTGGATTTTATTGGAATTTAATTTAATATATATAGTAACCAGACTTTTTAATATCTAATTTGTAAAATCCATTTTGTTAGGACAATCTCATTTTCTAATCTTTTAAATTTTCCTGAAATTGCCCAGTCTTTGAAAAATATGTATAACAGTCCTAAGCCAGATCAGAATTTATTTTGAAATTCTTGGAATTCATCCAATCCATTTTAAGCTACTCTTCTTTGGAAATGCATAATAAAATAAGAAACTCAATAATTCAAGTCTGAGAAAGAATTTTTCTGAAATTAGAAAAAAATATACATACTTATAAGTAAAACCACAACTTAAAAAATGTCTTGGAAGCTTTATTTTAAAATTCTCATTTTATTTGTTAGTTTTTAAATACTTCTCCGTGTACTAGATTTGATAGAAAAATATATTGTGTTGTTATTTTAAATCCTGCATTCAAATTATTGAAAATTAAAAACTAACTAGTTTTTTTTAAAATATTTTATCTATTTATTTTGACAGAGAGAGATCACAAGTAGGCAGAGAGGCAGGCAGAGAGAGAGAGGAAGGGAAAGCAGGCTCCCCGAGAGCAGAGAGCCCAATGCGGGGCTCGATCCCAGGACCCTGAGATCATAACCTGAGCTGAAGGCAGAGGCTTTAACCCACTGAGCCACCCAGGCGCCCCAAAACTAACTAGTTTTATCCACATTGTTCTCTTAGTTCCCCCATGCACTTTAATCATACATCTGCAGTATGTACGTACAGAACGTCTGAAAAAACAAACCCCATCGAAGGAAACAACTGGCATAGTCTACTTTTCAAATATTCTCAATTTTAGCTTATTCCCATTCTTATTTGTGTTCTTCTCCACATGGAATATTTCAGTGTTCAGGAGGTAAAACCATGAAAACAGAATGTTAATTATTGTTGTACTCCGACATTTCTTTCAAATACCCTGTTCCATGGCGGTGCCACATTTTAAAGAAAGCAATCCCACTGCCATTACTCTCCTAGAGACTTCGATTCACATGATCCCGACCTCACCCTGTTTTTCAGCGATTGCAATAAACTGTCTTTTATCTTTCCAAATGCAAGACGATGAAAGCTGCAAAATTAGGGAACTATTGTCTGAAGCGTCACAGTGATTCAAAAAACCGCCCTGGTCTAAGAGAGTTGGAAAGTTGGTCTCCATGTTGCAGGTGCCATCTGCTGGGATTGTTGGGAAGCACAGAATTCAGCTTGCATCTCCCTCACTGAGATACCGTGGATGATTCCTATATTCCTTCCACCAGAAAATATATTTTTCCCCTCCGTATAATATTTCCTGAAATTAGGATGTATTGGAAAACCTATGTTAAGATTTAACGTAGGGACTAGTGTTTCTTCCTCCAATCAAAGAAATACGTAACTGAGTTTATTATAATTAAATCAATGCAACAAAGATGAGAGTAGATCAATTTGGGGAGTGGTATAAAGACTATTTATAAAGAAATTAATTGAATGAATTCTAAAAATCCATATTATGAATGCTTCACAGTTATTAAGGATTATGTTTATGAAAATGCTTAATGAAAACAGAATTGTTTACATCACTATAATACTAATGGGGAATAAAAGACGAAATGTATATACGATTTAAGCTCAGACTAAGGCGCTGTCGTACCTGGTTAAGAATGAAGGATTCAGCAGCCTTGGGTTCAAGTCTCACTTCCACCCTTTATTTCCCCACATGACATTGGAAAAGTTAATCACCCTCAGCTCGGTTTCCTTATGAAAAAAATGTTGACAATTACAAAGTTCATAGACTGTGAAAACTAAATGCATGTGAAACCCTAGGAACACTCTCAGGTATAGACTACATTCTCAATGGAAATAATGAGTATATAGGAAAAATAAAACAACTCGGGCCAAAAACCAAAAGTTAATTTTTGAGAAATATTTTACATTTTTCATTAAGGATTTTGGCATTTCCTAATTTTCTGGTGTGAACATATCTATGTCAATAATCAGGTAAATAAAGTAGAAATCAAAATAACAGGTATTAAAGGTAGTTCCAATGGGGCAATTACACATAATAAGAAGACTGTAGCTAGCATCAGGCTTCAATGCAAGCGTCAGGCGCCATAAACTGACTTTCGGAAATGCAGCCACTCCCAGGCCAATCTTACGTTAGTCCTAAATAGGACCGTCTGTAAAAGACGCACTGGGCTCCATTTAAAACACTTGGACAGCTGGGAACATCAAGACAGAGAGGCACCGCTGTCAGACTCTTCTGTATGGAGTTTTGCAAAAGCACAAAGTAATTAATACAAAAAAGTGATGCGTCTATACTTCCTGCAGCAAGAGATAATGTTCTTGGTTTCTGAAAGTAAGGATTGTGCAAGCCTAGCATTTCCTAATGCATTTTATGCATACCCGTCAGGGAGGTGGGAATAAATCTCTCGTGCTGGTAGTTACGGTTTTCCTTTAAGATCCCATAAAAACAAATAATCCTTAATTATGTAAAGATAAAAGGGAAGGTCATAATAAAGGAATTGTTAGAAAGGTATGGAAAAGCATTGTAATGACCCTGTGCTATGGCAGTCAGGAAGTGCAAAAGATATCAATTTTAACAATATGTAAATGTTCCCATATATTGTGGTTATACAACTCCTAATAATGTAAAGGCCTGTTAAGCTTACACATAAAGAATAAATATAACACGGAAATTTTATATGCTTAATCTTGGGAGTAAGATTATGTCCTAATATCTCATCTTCTTACACCCAGTGGTTTATGTGTCTATGAATTTACATATATAAACGTACAACCACATGCATACATGAATTAGCTTTTGAGGTTACAGAAATGGAACAGTTTATTGTCTTTAATCACTTAAACTTGATTCCAACACCCATCCCAATGGGTTGTCTGGGAATCCAAAGTCCATCAGTATTAGGACTTTCTCTTTTCTGCTCCAAGGTCATATGATGCAGCAAAGCTTAGGAGTTTTGTTTGGTGTGGGGTACGGGGACAGAGCGAGCACCAGTCATCTGGAAACATTGGCAGCTGTTCAGATGCCGAAAGGTCATTACTGCTTCTGTGTCATTCTTGGGGCATGTGCACGCTTGCCCAGCATGGGAACCTCCATGTCGAGAGACCACTCTCCCCTTCAGGTCCCTTTCTGGTCTCTTGCTGCCACAGTCCCTTGGGTTAAAAGGAATTGGCTCTGAGCTTCGATATTCTGTCTGTGGCGTTCCTTCTCTCTGGGGCATAGAATACAATTTTATGTTTTAATCAGGGAAAGATAAAAGAACCTAGATAATTCTTTCCACTCTCAATAAATCCTGACTAGCCTTTGCCTGGATGAGACTGCAAAACCTACTTACTGAAGGATAGAGACTAAATATTAATTCGTTCCTTTTGTGTTGCTATAATAACATTCTTAAATCTTCTCTACTCCCCTGGCCCCAATGCCTACCCCTCACTTGGGTCAGGCAGGGGTTCGGCTGAGGACACCGAGGGAAGCATGGAAACAGAAAAGCAAAGAGAAGCAGCCCTCCATTCATCACGGTTTCTCTCCTACCGCCTCTGACAAGATCAGTCACGTACTTTGCAGGGTCAAGTTCAAAATGAAAATCATGGGGTCCCTTTTTCTAAAATGATTAAGAGTTTCAAGAGTTGACCGCAAAACATTAAACTGAATGCAGAACTTTCTAAACACGGGGCCCTCTGTGCCCACACAGGTCACATGCTCCCGAAGCTGGCCATGACCCCTGCTTCATTCGGTTCTCCACCACCTCCCTTGTGATTCAACACCTTCCTAACTGATGGTCCTTCTTTAGATTTGCTCCCTTCAGAATCGTCCTGTAGGCACCTTCCAAAGAAAGTGTTCCTAAAGTAGACGCCTGGTTCTGACCCATCCCTGCTAAAACCCTTCAGTAAACCCCTACAGGGTGATGTCCAAGTTACAGTGTAAGCTTGGAGGCTTTCCTCCACTTGGCCTCTCGTCGACGGGACACCTCCAGCTGTGCCTGCTCTCACACAGTGTTCCATTCCGTGTCAAAAAGCAATGCCATTTGGGGATCATGGAGTCAACCTTCAAACAAGTGGAGGGAGGTGAGACGATGCTCGATGGTGCTACACACAAAACCTTCATTTCACGTCACTAGTAGTCTGTCCTTTCAGGAGATACGCAGCTACAAGACGTGGTAATTCATCAGCACAGGGAAGCTCAATGGCCAGAAAACCAAATGATGTTTCAAGTGTGCTTGACATTTGTAGACACTATCAGTGCCATCATTTCTAATCCCACCCTGGTACAAATTCTCAGATGTCCTAAGATCTAGAGATTTCCTCATTCCTACATCTGTTGTGTGTTTGTTGATCCTTTGACCAAACTTTCCTGTACGCTTGCTGCGTGTTGGGCACTTTGCTAGATCTGAGGCCAGGAAGATGAACAAGGAAAAAAATTAGAAGCCATAATCCCTTTTTACAAGGAGGTCATAGTTTAGAGGATATGAAGATGACTCAGTCAACAAGGTGATCACAATATAACATGCTGTGGCTGCCATGTACTGAGCCCCACTCAGAGTCAAGCACAGCATTAGGGATTTCATACACATGGTTGCTCATCCTCATGAAACTTGGGCATTCCTATTCCTGTTTGATAAATGGGGAACCTGGGGCTCCACGTATATAACTAGCATGCTATAGTAAGAAAAGCTAGGATTTAAGTTTGTTTGATTCCAAAGCTCTGTTCTTTCTACTACGCCCTGATGCTATTTCTCATATATGTTAATAGTACCCCCAAGTTGATACTTACAAAGAGAAAGAACCAGCAAACCTTATCCCCCATTACAGAATAAGTGAGACAAGAGTAGAAAAAGTGATTGGCCTCATGGACAGGAGTTAAGGGTGAAGGGATGGCAGGCCAAAGGAATGTCCGAATTCTAGGAACTGCGAGTAGTCTGGAGGGAAAGGACCTGTGGCGTTGTGACGTTTGGAGCCAAAAGGTAGGGGAAGGACCACATCATAAGGCCTTTACAGGCTGTCTAAAGAGGTTAAACTTTGTTCAGGATGTGATGGGGGTGGGGGGAGGACACTGAGAGGATTTAAGTGGGAAATGACACATCAGGTCTGAATTTTAGAATTTGGAGACCAGAGTAAAGGAGAAAGAGACTGTAAGCAGAAAGACTGTTCAGCAGACCATTGTAGGCAAAGAAATTAAGTTAGCCTGAACAATGTCAGTGGGAAGGAGAGTAAAAAGAGGGAGCCCAGAAGGGCCAGCACAGCTCAGTTGGTTAAGCGTCTGCCTTTAGTTCAGGTCATAATCTCAGGATCCCAGGGTTGAGCCCCTCATTGGGCTCCCTGCTCAGCGGGAAGCATGCTTCTTCCTCTGCCCCTCCCCCCCACTCATGTTCAGTCTCTCTCTCTCTCTCACTCTCTCTCTCTCTCAAATAAATAAATAAAATCTTAAAAAAAATAGGAAGCGCATTTTAAGATATACGTAGCAAGAAGAGAGATTTGATATCCAATTAAATCAGGATTCTGTGATGGACAAAAAAGGAATCTGGGTAGACTGTAAAGATTTTTAAGTTAAATATTTGAGTGAAAGTCCCTTAAACTCAAATTGTCACTCTGATCTATAACCCCAACTCAGTTGATCTTGCAAATTTTATCTTCTGTTATAATCTTCCATTTAAGAAACTATGATTTTTTCTTTACGCTGAAGCCAACCTTCACTCTCTCTTTTCTGAATCCCATTGTTTTGCTGTTTCTCTTTCAGTAGAAGACCTATTTGAGTTCAATAATAAGTTGAGTTCAATGGACATGTTTTCCTCCCTTCTCAATTATTCTCCATGTTATTCCAAGGTAAAATATTCCACAGCTTATCAGCGTGGTAACTCTTTCTACCTCTACACTTCTCTACTATTTACACAGCATCTCCACAAACAAGTACAGTTTGATCCCTTTTGAGACAGCCCGAGAGGAATTAAATTCCCTATTTTAAAATGAAGAAAATGGAACTTTCAGAGAGCTTGTGCTATTTCCATCCAAATAGGATGCAGCCCCGGTTGCAGGTTTTCGACGACAGCTCCGTTGGTCTCTAAGACTCCTCCCTCTCCCAGCCAAACAAGAATTTTCTTGACCAGTAACAGTGAAACTGACACCAGCCTTGCAATTAAGCGTGAGTATGTGTTCTTTTAGAAAGTAGGGCACAAACAACTTTCAAGATCTGGGGAACCTAAGGCTCAAGCCAGTTTCTATTAAATAAGGATTCATCTGGTCACTTGAATTTCCTACTCGCCCTCCAGAGACATTATGGGTGATTGGATTCGGGCAGTTTGCACAACATGGTGATCAGCTAATTGCCCCACTGCTTACTATAAGCACAATTGGCTACATTGGTTGGAAAACCAACCCAGGGAATAGGGCTATGAAATTGGTATTGAAGCTTTGGCAGCAGACGGGCCAATCAGGATACTGAATGAAAAGCTAAAACAGAAAGCACAGCTTGTTTTGTTTGGTTTAGTTTTTTTAACAGTAATTTCTAGTGGCGGAGACAGATGTTTCTTGAAGTGGCAAGAGATTTGCAAAGCAGAATGTTATAGCACTTACTGTAATTGCTTTATTAATATTGTATGTGTTTATGGCTTCTATCTTTTGGCTTGTGGCACCTCTTACTTTAAATGACTTTGCGTTTCCTGATGACTGGCAGTTAATCTTTCCTTCAGAGATCCTTTGAGTCACATACCCAGGTCTGCTCCTGCACAGTGAATTATTTCGTAGGAAGCGGCCGTGGTTTTTTTGTTTGTTTGTTTTGTTTTGTTTTGTTTTGCTTTTATTACACTTAGAAGCCCTCAGGGGGCACTGGAACACCATCAGAGAGAGCAGCCCCGTAGATGCAGAGGGACCTCTAGTTTGCTGAGAAATCGACACCCTGATATCCATCCGTCCCTGCCACAGAAATGACCCATTATTCCCCTTGCCCGGTCTCAGGTCTTACTGTCAGCTCCAGTATCCTGAGAAGGACCTGAGAGATTCCAATCCAGGAGACTGAAAAGGCTAGTTCCGTTTGGAAAAATCAAGTTTGCAGTTGGTGTACCCTAAGTAACCTCTTTTTGGGTGTTTGGTTTATTTCGCTTCAAAGAGTAGAGGTTGTGCTTTCATTCCTTCCAATGCGCTACTACAAAGAAGGAAGAAGGAACTAACAAGGAACTAAACCAACACAGCAAAGTGAAACTTGGAGTTGGTCTTTTCTGAGAAGGTTTGTTAGTTTTCCCAGTGGCCTTTGCATGTCTTCCCTTCCCAGGCCCATCCGTGGGACTTCCCGTTCTTTCTGTGTATTCTCCAGTAGACCCCTGAGTGTCAGGCAGCCTGCTCACTGGGCTTTCCTGGTTGGGGGTGGTGGGGAGGGACTTCCTTGGTCTCAGTTTTGTGGCTGACATTTGCTATTGCTGTAAATTGCTTCTTGACTGCCTCAAATGACGACCCGTGAGTTCAGCACAGGCCCCGCTCAACCAAAGGCCATAAGGGGCACATGGGAAAATCAACAAGGTCTACCAGAAGATCCTGATCACCAAGACATTGCTCAGGGCTGCTGGGACTGCCCTCAGCATTCGGCACCACGTTGTGACCGTCCCATCCCTTCATGCCACTCTCACAACTGGAGTCCTTGATACTTCGCTGGTGGGAAAGAAGCACCTTTCTTTAATTCATGTCTCTAGGAGAGAGCCTACTCAATATTTAATTTTAATCTAACATGCCGCATTTTTTCCGTGCCAAGAAATCGCCCTCCGGTTATGCATAATTCATGTAGTGGACAAGACCTCCATCAGTTTAAGAAGACATGCTCTGGGGTGGGGGGAGGACTGGAGCCGGCGTAGGCACCTTCCGTCTGGAGGCATTTTAAATCCATCAACATAGATTGCTTCTATAGAGACTGAAATTACTAGTAGGAAAAAAGAAAAACACACCAATGGAGTAAAAAATATGTGGAATTTTTTAATACACCTTATATAAGGGCATAAAGAAGAGCAGCTCAGAGCTTATCATAGACAACCTTTCTGTACTTCAGACTTCTCACCCGGGGCCAATGGCCTTTCTTTCGTAATGTGTGAAATGGCTTTTAGAATGATCCAAGAGAAAGAAAAAGGACTGCGTGTATCTATTTCCAAGGTGTCCCATTTTTTGTTGCTTTTATTTTGCAAATATTAAGAAACTGAGCCAATATTTGTTTTTTTAATTCTCTTAGTCAGAAAAATGCCTAATGATAAAGGACTACGAGAACCTGCCTTCCACCATGACAGATCTATAGTCACCTCTGTTTTTTCCTCAATGATCAATATTCCCTTCCCCCAATCTAATCTAATTCCTCTCCTTTAAAAAGACTTAAATGAGGGGCACCTGGGGGGCTCAGTTGTTAAGTGTCTGCCTTAGGCTCAGGTCATGATCCCAGGGTCCTGGGATTGAGCATCGCGTCCAGATCCTGCTCTGTGGGGGGCCTGCTTCTCCCTCTCCCACTCCCCCTGCTTGTGTTCCCTCTCTGTCTCTCTTTCTCTCTCTCTCTCACTCTCTGTCAAATAAATAAATAAAATCTTAAAAAAAAAGAAAGAAAAAGACTTAAATGCTACTTTGCTAATATAAATACAAGACGGGGAGTGAATACCTATAGATGTTACATTTCATGTACTTAGGCTGATAAAATCTTGCAGGTAAATAGATTATTATAAAAGGCCAGGTTACCATATAATATTATTAAAATACTGCTATTCCCTCAAGCTGTTCAACTGTACCACCAATCTGACACATTAACATACTGCATAGAGAAAAGGCTGCACTTGCTATATTTTCCCCAGATTCTGTTTCATTTAAAATATTGTGTACCAAAAAAGTCCTTTTTGAGATATTACTTATCCACAACATCCCTGAAGTGCTTTGACAACGAAGAGACTTTTTTTTTTTTTTTAAGTCACTGAGCCATGCATTTGTTTCCCCTTGATGGGTTTTTCTGTTTTGGTTGTATTTTTTTGTGTTTTTTGGTATCGCTTACCAGCATTTCACTTTTCCTTAGGGTTAGTTCTTATAAGGTACATTTTTTTTTTCTGTGTGGTAACCAACTTTCCAAAGGGATATTGCTGACTGGAAGCTACCATACTTTATTTTTTTAAGATTTTATTTATTTGGCACAGAGAGAGGACAAGCAGGGGGAGCTGCAGGAAGAGGGAGAGGGAGAAGTAGTGGATGCCGGGGTCCTGGGATCATGACCTGAGCCAAAGGTGGATGCTTAAATGACTGAGCCTCCCAGGAGCCCCTAGAAGCTACTATATCATCCCTGCACCTTATCTCTGACATGCTTTTCTGGCCCAAGGTTGATTTTTTTTTTCCATTAAAATAAGAAGAAGGCAGAAAGGCAGGAAGGAGTGAAAGAGGGAGTCAGGGAGGGGGAAAGAGAGAGAGAAAGAAACTCATGGATATTTTCCCTCCAATTTCTCATTTTCTTCAATTCCAAGATGTGCAATTCTCAAGAATATTATGTTCCCTGGGCTGATCAGTATTCTCTTTCAATAAAACCGCAGGACATAGCTGTTGGGCACAGTAACTAAATGTCATGAATTCAGTGCCCTGCTACTTGGCAGGAAACTCTGGCTGCATGCTTTTTATGTAATTTTTTTTTTTACCTCCACTTCCTTATTGTTCTTTTTTCAACAAAAGTTAGACAGTAATAACTAGTACATTTACACACTGCAGTTAATGATTGTAATAGTATAAGGTAAGAGGATAAATACTTATTAACACAAAAAAAGTACAGTATAACCCTACGATGAATAGAAAAAATTATTTCAGCAGTTAATGAAAACATGGATACATTTGACAGAATTACTTAGGGGAAGAAAATCGCTTGCATGCCTCCCGGGGGCAAATTAACTGGGTGTGTATGTGTTTAATCCTTTCAAGACTGTAAAGTATAATTGTTATAAACTGCCACCCTCTTTGCCTCCTACCCAAGTCAGAGTAGGCACCCCCCAGTCCTATCTTACCTTTTGGTAACTAATTTGAGTTTCTCTTCCCAAGATGCACCACAGTGTCTGCAGGAAAGGAGGCTAATAATGCCTTCCTAGGAAATTCTAGATTCTGTTCCCCTGGGGTTAATTGTTGATCGAATAATGGCCAATCAGAGCAATAGCCATTTGGATGAAGGAGGAGTGCTATGGATAGAAAAAGGAATAAAAGGAGACTTTCAGAATACATTCCATAGATTATCTAAATTCATTTTTTGTTATTAATTAACACTTTTATGTCTTTTGATACTTCCCTGTATATTAATGTGCTGGTGTAGCCTAATTAAATAAAATATATAAATGGGCTTTCCATGATCCTCTTGTTCCTTGCTAATCTAGCCCTTGACAAAGAATTTTCCCGGGGATATTTGAAATATGTACTGTCCAGGAGAAGGCACTCATCCCATGTAGGGAATTAATCTATCAAACCTCAGAGGAGTAAAATAATCTTAGTTAAAGACGTTAGGAAGTAATTTAGTAAGATTAGTAAATGAGCAGCATAGAGGGAGCTAAGATCTGACACTTTCCGATTAAAAATGTCATGAAAGTGAAGAAATTCTCTTGAGACAATTAACTTATGAAGGAAATTCATTTTATAGTTCTTGCAATTTGAGATGAATCACTCAACTACTCTGGCCCGCCGCTCTGTCATAGCAACTGTAAAAGAACAAGGTTAGAAAAGGTGGCTACAGCTCTAGAATTATTTGCTTTAGGTCACATTTAAAATTTTTCACTATTACCCAGAAAGTGACAAAAGACTTCAGGAGATGAGGACATAGATATATCATTATAGAGCTCTAGATAATATTGACTTTTGCAAAGTAGATTTCAGCAAGTCACATGTAGAAACATAGGATTCTACTGCCCGAGAACTTAAGAGTTCCCCCAAGAAATGATGGGAGACACTAAAATTTTCAAGCAATCACAGAGAGGAAGAAGAGGGAAATGATTTAAGAAACTACGTCACTGGGCAGCACACATGAAAACGAAATTTGGAGAGTAAGAGATTTACTGGGGAGAAGGGGTGATGATGCCCAAGAGAGACAAAAGGAGAAGGAAGCTGGTTGAGCAAGGAAAGCCATTAAGCAGGGCAACAGTGCAGACCAGACCCTTGTGAAAGGAAGGCAGGGAGGGGCGGGACTGGCCAGGGGAGTTTGGACAAACTTGGACAACCCAACAGGAAGTGCCATAGAAGAGCGCTGACTAGACGTGTCCTGCCAAAATGGCCACTTCCTGGAATCCCCTCCATGCTCAGACATGGCTGGGGACTTTCCAGTAAGCTCGTGGTCCTGGCCCAAAGCCGAGGTGGTGATCTCTTGCTGTGGTTTTGATTGGCATTTCCCTGATTATTAGTGATGTTGAGCACCCTTTCATGTACCCATTGGCCATTTGTATTTCTTCTTTGGAGAGGGATGGCTATTATCAAAAAGACAACTGATGTTGGTGAGGATGCGGAAAAAGAGAAAACTTGTGCACTGCTGATGGGAATGTAAACTGGTGCAGCCACTATGGAAAACAGTATGGAGGCTCTCCCAAAAATTAAAAATAGAACTACCATATCCAGCAATCCCACTTCTGAGTATACATCCAAGGGAATTGAAATCAGGATCTTGAAAAGATATTTTCACTCCCATGTTCATCACAGCATTATTTACAACAGCCATGAAAACAACCTAAATGTGCATTGATGGGCTGTTTTTTACTTTAATACAATTTTAGTCCTCCATTTTGCTCTAACTGTTGCATCTTGTATTGTACTATGTGTGAGGTTCTAATGCATCTTTTCTAGTGCCTTATATAATAAGCACATCACTGATCTAGTCAGTGCCAACGGATTAATTCAGTTCAAAATTGTTTTCTATGCACCAATGCAACATTATAATGTGTTTATTTGAACATCCTAAGAAAACACCACAGGTTATGACATCTATGTAAGTTTAATTGGTAATTTAATTGAAATGAATGCTTTTATAATGATAATATTATTAACTTATTTTTCTAGTTGAACAACATAAGTATGGAAAAATTTCATAACTTAAAAAAAAGACATAAGAGTAGAGATAAGTAAGTATTATGACTGAAATGATAAAGAAAAAAGAAGGAATAGATTTGTCACAAATACATAAAATGGAAACTGAAATTTGTTGGAGCAAAACAAAATAAAATAGTTGTCTATTATATAAAATTTTTTAAAAAATTAAGATATGATGATGCAGTGTTGATGCTTTTGTGAATGCACTTTTGGATAAGATTAACATTTAAATCGGGGTGCCTGGGTGGCAGAATTGGTTTAGTGACCAACTTTTGGTTTTGGCTCAGGTGGTAATCTCAGATGGTGAGATGGAGCCCAGCGTCAGGCTCTGAACTCAGCACAGTCTGCTTCTACCTCTGTGTCTCCATCCCATGCTCTCTTTCTCTCTCTCTAAGATAAATGAATAAATTTTTTAAAAAAGACTAACATTAAATCAATGCACTTGAGTAAATCATATTGGCTTCCATAATGCTGATGGTCCTCATTCAATCAGGCAAAGGCCTGAATAAAACAAAAGATTGACCTCCCCATGCAAGAAGGAATTTCCCAGGATTTGACCTTTGGACCTAAACCACAACACAGGCTTTTTCCTGGATAGTGCGTGCACTTGCTCCATCATTCTTTCATTCCTAATGATGGCCAGAGCAGGGAATCTGACAACTTCCCAGAACTTCCTCATTTCTTTCCTTTGGCTCTCCCTTCTGAAGGCTCTGTTTCTGAGAAGGACTCATGCTGGAAACTGACATCCTCAGGGATTATGGACCTGGGTCTTCATAGAAAGGAAAGTATAAGTTCAGCCTTTGGAAAGCACAGAGTCACATGGCAGAAGCTTTCCTGTTATTGTTCCACCTTTGGTCCTCTTCCTGAATCTGTGTTGATGCTTTGAGACAAGAAAGAATGAGAGCCCGGGACTTAATTCTTACTCTTCTCTCCCTAGACAAGCTGAGGACATTCATTATTCATGAATAATATGCTTTTCTTCACTAAATTAGGACCAGTTTTCCTTGTCTTTTATTCATTTTTAAAGTGGATAAAACAGTTTTCCATTGTTTCTTCTCCAAAAAAATCAAGTAACCAAGGTTTCCCATCCTCAGCTGATATTCCCACCAGCAGTTTTTTTCTGAAAGCACACAGATCTTCAGATCTTTAGAAACATCTAGCTCCATTCAATAGGACTCTCTTCCCTGAGCACAGCTGGGATAGCATCTGATCAGCCTCTGCTTTGCTTTCCAAGTCAACCCTAACACAAAAGGGAGGATTGCCCCCAAAGACACATGCCATGAAAGACAGCTGATGAACTGTGTTAAGAAACTCTCCCCCTCAGGTCTCCTGAAATGCCTTACAAAGTCAAATTACCACCCATGAGTAATAGCATTTGGGATTTACCCTAGGACCTTCTGCCACACCCAGGCAGATGGTCTGTGAATTCTTCATGAAATCCTAGTTCCCACTCTAACCTCTGCCCTATCCAACTTGCTCCCTCAAAGGATCATGTTTTACTCCTTCCTGAGAGTTTCCACGTGTCTTTCTGCTCCAACATGACTTAGAAAATTGAGAAGAACAGGAAAAATGAGACTCAACTTCTTCGAGGGTGGCAAGGTTTAGTTTCCTTATCTGATTTGAGTTTTTTTCCCCAATATTGATTTTAAAAAAAACAGTAAGAGGATCCATATCCCCAAAAGAACATAGAAAATCAAATCAAACTTTCCCAGGAAGTAGAACTTGAGCTCACCCATAGGACAAAAAGTGTCCCAGGATAAAGGAGCTCACTCTGCATCCTATGAAGCCCTGAATCCATAGGTAACTGGGCCCTGAGGAACACATATGCCAGAGTAGCATTCTAGGCCTGCATCACATGGCTATGGAACTGTCATGGAGGGTTCCTAAGGGTGCGGGAGATGACAGAAGGGGAAATGTGCACCCACTATCCAGACCACTAGATCCCCCACCATTTTCTGGACCTTACCATTTTCCACTCCATCACTCTCCATGTCATTCATATATATATATATATATATATATATATATATATATATATATATATATATACACTAGTACAATTTTCTATTTATTCCACATAATTCCACATAGCCCAGATGCTAGCTGGTCCACCTCTTACCCTTGGAGTTTTTGGTCCTCTAGAATTTCTGCTAATTCCCTGGAATTTACACTCCTGAAATCTCCTCTATTCTTCATGCCAGTTTCTCCACATAATCAGTTTCAGCCTTGCATCAACCCTAACACATTCTAAAGCCTCCTGTCCAAACATCCCCAGAGGAAGCCACTTTCACAAAAAGCCTCAGTGAGCGAAATTGCTCTTACTAAATATTCTGTAGAGATAATAAAGTGTGGATAATCCATCCCACTGCAAACAATACACATTCTTCTCTTGGAAATTGTTTTCTATCTAAAGTGCTTTTGGGACCTTTATGCCCTTCCGACTCTCAGCTCTCTTCTCTCTACCTGAACAGCATTCTCCCTTGCTTGTTCTCTTGTCCCTCCCAGGTCTCCACACCATCACCATCACAATATTTCAAAGTCTCTCTTTTTTGTATAGATATGTCAGCTCTCTCAATCCACTGCCCAAACTTGGATAGCCAGACACATCCTGATTTGAAGGGTGAGTGAGCCCTTCACTTTAGCATAACCAACTTTTAAAGAGAATTTTTGGAGTGCTAATGGAGCAATATTTTCTGTTTGTTTTGAATCATATCTGTACGTTAATTCTTTTATAAAGGTTTTCCCAATTTTTCCCATCAACTTGCTAACTTTTCATCAAAATCCTTATTGGTCTTTCAGTACCTATTAGAAATAAATGTTGGTGGAGGCCCTGGGTGGCTCAGTTTATTAGGCAGCCAATTCTGATTTCAGCTCAGGTCATGCATGATCTCAGGGTTCTTGGATCGAGCCCCACATCAGGATCCTCACTCAGTGGGGAGTCTGCTTGAGGAGTCTCTCTCTGAACCTCCTCCCCTTCTCTAAAATAAATAAATAGATAGATAAATAAATAAATATTTTTAAAAAATAATTGATGGTGGTTACCAGGGGCTGGAGGGTAGGGGGAAATGGGGAGGTGTTGAAGAGTTGTAATGTTTCAGTTATGCCAGATGAGTAAGTTCTAGAACTCTGAGGGGACAACACAGTGCCTGCAGTTAACCATAACATTGTACTCTTAAAGTTTTGTTAAGAGGTTAGATCTCCAGCTGTGTTGTTATCATGAACAATCACCATTCCAACAAAAACCAAATGGGCAAGAGCCAACTTTAAGAGGGAATGGGTTTATTTGTTACCTCGATCATGCTGATGATTTCACAAATGTACACATATGTTCAAGCCTACCAAACCGTACATGTTTAGTACCCACAGTTATTTGGATATCAATTACCCTTTCATAAAGTTGTTACAAATGAGTTGATATTGTGGTATACATGTTAGCCATACATTTAAGAGATTTATACTACTTATGGCCTTATTCTTAAGATTTTACACTGGAGAATTTAAGCACTATATCATTTCCTTTGATTTCTTCAGTTCTGTTTTTAATGTTCACGAGTCACTTTGCTCAGGATTCCCAAATCTTTCCCATCCATGGTATGTGGCCTCACCAGAGGTGGTAGCTCCTCTCTTCCAGTTTCCTTCTGCATCAGTAACTTCTCCAGAGTTACCTACCCACAAAAGGCTTATATTTCAAGCTCTGCCTCTACCCTTATCTACTCTCCCTTCAAAAAAAAATATATATATATATACATATATATATGTATGTGTATGTGTGTGTGTGTGTGTGTGTGTGTATCTTTGCTCAGAAAAGTCCCTCCGCACATAGTAGTGTTTCTGGCATTGTCATTTGTGGTCTCACTCTATCCCTGATTGATCGTAAAGACTCCCATATCTCTTAGTACCCTTTCAAAGTTGAGCAAAAGCAAGCTCTAAGAAAACTATTTCCAGGTAGAATGGGACTTAGAGAAGAATGGGACTTTAAAAATGGCCCAACAGCTGCATTTTTATAAAATGTCAAAATCAGAAAAAGGCAAATCTGGAGAGTTGTTCCAAATGAAAAGAGACTAAAGGATCACAATAAGTAAGTACAATATATGATCTCTAATGTGTTCCTTCACTGGAGGAAAACCATGCTGTAGAGGACATTGCTGGGTAGATAAATTGACAAAATTGAAACAGAGATGGTGGCTAATATAAAAATCCAGAGTTCACATCAAATTACACAAGTTGATAAATGTACTATGGATGTGTAAGGAAATACTCTTTTTCTTAGGACATAAACACCAAAGTATTTAGGAGGAAAGGGCCAGGATTATGCAACTGCATTTCGAAAGTCTGGGACAAAGAACAATGTTTATAGAGACAGAAAGAGAGCAAGTGAGACGAATTATAAAAACCAAGTAAATTTGAATAAAGGGTACTGGGACATTCTTGCAACTTTTCTGTCAGTTGCAAATTGTTTCCTAAAGAACAACTTTAAGAAAAAGCCCACTGATCAGTCCCACTAAGTTTTAGTGCCCCTTGAGATGAACAGACTGATGTCCACCACCATCACACTCACACCCAACTCTTGAAACTGAGGAATTCCAACTTTTAAACGGTTTTATCAGGTTTCTATCTCAGGCAAAGACACTGGGATTGTCTGATTACAACTGTGTTTGTAACGCTATCAACTGTCAACACGGGTTTTAAAAAAAAGATTGGAAAAAAAGACAAATGGGATCAAAACATATACTACCTATAAAGACACCAGAAGAATCATATAAATCTCATGATTTCAAAACTTTGCCCTATAATGTACCAGCTGTGTGACTTGGGAAATGCCATTTTATATCTTTCTTTTTCAGTTTCTTTCTTAGGAAAGCACAGATAAAAATCCTTGATCACATAATAAATAGTAGCTGTGATTAGGAATACTAACGGAATTAATAGGAGATAAGCAGACCTGAAACGTCTATTCAGAAGATCCCAATTTTTCTGAGTGCATCTGGCACAGCTCCCAGCTCAATAATGCATGGGCCACAGTCCTACAAGCCCATAGATTGATTCTCCTTGCCAACATGGAGTGCACCATTCTCTTCTTTCTGTGTATCAATATTACTGCCTCAGAATGTCCATCTGCCCAGGACCCACTCCAAGCCAACCACACCACACTTCCTCCTGCCCCTGGCCATGCTCCAGAGCCTTTCACCTCAGGCTTGTCTCTTTCTTTAGGCCCCCTCCCAGTATTGGGTTAGGCATATTTCACTCAAATTCTATTTCTCTTCAAACCTCTTCTACATTGGGATATACCAGTCCTGTGTTGGCTTTACCATGCCTCCTGTTTTGGTACTTTTTTCTTATTCTTCATTTCCTCTCTGAAAATCAACTGAGAGTTGTCATTTTCTACTAACAGATACCTTTTGTTGCCAGCGTCCTACAAAATAAAAATAAATATTCAGGTACAGGTGTCCACTATTCCTTTCTATGTACATCAGTGTCACCATCTAGAAAGAAATCTATGGCTTCACAATGAGTGTGACCTTGCAATTTGGAAATTGCAGACCACCAAATCTGGGGAAGAAGGGTGTACTTCACCAGATTCTTGATCAAGACAATGGAAACTCCCAGTCTGAAAGCTTGAGACAATAAAACATGAGGCTTTATTATGCAGTCCAGTGCGAAATATTACCAAATGATTTTTATTAAAAAGACAAGAATACAAAGGTTTTGGCACTTGGTTTATGTCGTTGCAAATACATACCACAATTCAGAAATGTTTTTAGAGATGTTTCTTTTGAAGTAATTTTTTTTTGGTCTCAAATACTATTTTTTTCCAGGTGTTACTTTTACGAAATCCTATGTAGCTTTAGCATTTCAGGGTTTCATATAATAAAACAATATTTGAGGAATAAGGGAAACTTTTCAAATCCTAACTAACTGGAAGATTGTATGATAGCCAATATTTCTGTGCTCTGCCTTCCTTCCCCAAAAGAGAAAATAATGAATCATCTTTATTTCCAGGAATTAGAGAAGAGATTTCAATAATGGAACATAGGATTGTGAAAATGGGTATCAGACCCAGGTAAGGATCTAAGAGTTAAATTAGTTTAACTCTCTATTTTACATTATAAGAAACTAAGTAAGGCCCACAGAAGGTTCACCCAGGACTACTCATCTGCAGATAGTACATCCAGGACTTTGTTGGCCTCCTTGCTCCTGCTGCTGGCACCGTCCTACTTCATGGCCCCACATATGGCAACTCTTCCACAGCCTTGTCTCCAATATTCCTTCCCCTTGTCAAGGCTTCTTCAGGGATTTCTAGACAGGCTGCTTCAGAATCATGTCTTGAAGTACTTATTTCCATTCTCGTTTTCCTTCTGTGATATTAAGATTGAACTTGAATGGAAACCCCATTCTTGTTGACTGAAGCCCAATTTGATAGCATTTGTATCGAGGGCTCCTTTCTTATTCCTTTTCTTTTACCTCCATTTATCCAACATTATTGAACCTTATTGAATGCAAAGAACTGTGATAGATGCTGTGGAGATGAAGAAGAGTAAGACAAAGTTCTTTACAGAAAGAATTCAAAGTATTCCTTGAGTCATTTCTACTGTCATTATTGAGGCTCTAATCCATTCACCAGTTTGCAGTTCTCTTAGTTCTTGCTTTTTTTCTATTTGACAGGACTCGGCCTAGCTAACATGAGCTGTAATTTGTTGACATGAATACTAATACTGTCTTCCCATCTATCCATCAGTCTATTCTTTATCTGTCCCTTCATCTATTTGCTCCATCAGCTGAAGATACTATTCTGTTGTCTAGGATACCGAACTGCCCAATTTATTAGCTGGCCTAGTATAGGCATGTTTCATTGCATCACCTATTTCTCATAATGAATGGTCTTTTGTCTGTGGGGTAAATAGTTTTGAGTTATGTAAAATGAAGACCTGGCATGCAGTGGTTTTTACTCTTGTCCCCTTAGGGATGATCATTTTACGGTGCTTCCTCCTATTTTTTAAAGCTATAAAATGACATTTAAAAATAGTACCATATAATCAAATATTTTCAAAATACCAGAAAAGAATTGGTAAATGTATGGGAACTTGAGTCTTTATGTTCTTAATGGCTAGTCTCTTAATTAACAGCTCAGAGATCCCACCTGCTGTCAAAATAATTGTGCCATCTTTTCACGTAATTTTTATATGACCTCAAAGACCCCTAGTTTTTTTTCTTTCTTGGAGGTTTACTTCCCACTTTATGTTTCTCATAATGTGTTTCTTTCAATACACCTTCTAACCCAAGGAAAACCTGAAAAGAAGGACTGTTTTCTTTGTTAAGATACAAGAGGCTTCTTGACAGGGAGGGGCTCTGAAATAAAGGGAGCATTCTTGTTAAAACTTTGAGCTGTGCTTGAACACATCCTAAAATGATTAAATTGTCTGTTCCGGTTATAAATTATAAGCTGGGTAGTTTAAAGCCAACTCCCATTAACTAATAAAAAGGAAAATATTGGGGTAGGCCAGTTACTAGTTTTCTGTGAACTGCTTCTTTATGAATTGCAATGCAAAATGTTCAGTACAAGTGACAGTAAACAAAAGTTGGATTTTAAAAAAATGCCTGGAGGATATGTGATTCACAAGAATTATGGAATCTGTTTCTGCCTCCAGATAAAGTTACTAATAAATTATAAGCACATCCAATGTAGCTGCTGGTACAGTAACAAATATTGATGTAAAACAAAACTCAGAATACATTTTTTTTTCAACCTGAATCTTATAGTTCAGTCTGGCAGCTCTATGTTACTCAGACATTAATGAAGGGGAAATTATTTATTTCTTTTTAGATTAAACAACAACAATGGAAAGGTGGATATCTATCTAATAAGGAGGCATTAGAGTTCACATGAGAGGAATGAATTCTGGGGGAGACAAGATTTTGTATAATGCTAAGTCCCCCTAGAGGTCAAATAATTGGTACCTCTAACAAAACTAGCATGTAACAGCAATAAAAGATGAGTTTAGATACTTGCCTTCTTGGTGCTTCAAGCAAAACCACAAAATGTAAGAGTCTACCTTTCCTTTCCTTCACAAAATAATAATATCCAATATTTTATCTCCAACTGACTAATTGCATCTTTGTCCTTTGCTTCCTTCCTCAGAAGACTTCCATTTTGAAAACTTTGATGGAAAAGTTGACTTTTTGTGATTGGCTTCGATTTTTAATACACCCTGGAAATAGCATATACTCAAAAGACCCCCAGTTTGGAAATGAAAACCTGGACACTGGTTTAATATCTACCTTGATTTAGCTGTGAGAACATGGGGAATTCATTTAGCATCTCCGCACCTCTGTGTTTTCAGTTATGACACTAGAATGTTGGCCTGGATGACCCGTATGGTCGCTCTTAACTGGAGATTATGACTTTGTCAGCTATAGCTTGGTACCCCCAAGGCTCATTAAAACTACCCCCAAAATGTAGAAACAAGAACATGATATCCATACTCCATCCTGAGATTTTCTGATCTAATCGATCTGGAGTGAGACCTGGCTGTGACTATTTTTAAAAGGCTCCCTGAAGATTCCAATGTGCAGCCAAGGTCGATGACCACTGTTCCATAAAACCCTCCCAAGGCTTCCCATTTCTCAGTGCTTACTGAAGCCATATCCCTGAAACCAGACACAATAGTCTGAATCATCCAACTGGGCATTTCTTTTTTTGAGTGCTAACTTCTGGTTAATTTTTGAGTGCTAACTTTCTGGTGAGGATTGTAAATGTTTTCCTGTGTGTCCACGGAGTCTACTGCTGCTCAGGGCAGGTCCTGAATGCATTTTGATGACTGAACCATTTTTCACTTAGTGGACATATTCTTGAATTGCAAAACAGTTACAGCTTTTGACTGTATAAACCCTAAGCGACCTTAAGCTTGCAGTTTCTACCGTCTAAGACCATCACCATGTGTTGTAGTCCGTCCATTCATGAGACTCCTGTGCTGGGCTGGAAGCTCTATGGGAGAAGGCCATCAGTATAAAGCCCTATATCCTATTACCTCGTTTCTAGTTAAATACATCAAGGCATTGAATCAATCACTGTTGAATAATTTAATGAAAAAGTAAGTACGTGAATGAATGCATTTAAAGTCATGCCAGCGTATCATCTTGTTCATGGAAAGTGAGCATCCAGTCTTCATAACTTGAGATGGTCTGTGTATGTGTGCGTGTGTATACATGTGCATGCGTGTGCATGTGCATATCTACGTATGTCGTGGGTGTGTGTTTCAGATGCACAATCACTGTGAGCATTCTTAAGGGAATCCAAAAGTTGCTGAGTATTCCGAAGGATCCCTCAGCACCTCTTGGTTCTGCACAGCTGGTAGCTCTGCTCGCCATAGCTATAGTCCTGGGAAATATGGTATTAATACCGAGTGAACAGATGGTGTAGGGTGTGTTACTTAAGACAGTTTTGCCAGGAGGTAAATTTATGCTTTATAAATGTACTTCAAAACTATGCTATTTGATTTAATCACTTAATGCAAAGACAGCTGCATACTATATTTGCCTTAACTGCAGTTATATGGGTTATCTGCCAATCTGTTAATTATAGTATTTTGAAAGGCTTCAGGAAAAAAACAGTAATTATACAGATTGGGGAGGGGGGAGTGAGAGAAAGGAACATTTTTGAAGCCTAAATTCAGACATTCATTCCCAGCTAACACAAACTTATTGAAGATTTAGAAAACCTGTTAGCAAAATGGGATGGATGGGATGATCTCCCTTTGAAAGGGACTCTGTGTATGTGTGTGTGTGTGTGTGTGTTCTCAGTGGGCATTAGTTACCATGGGTAACCACCAGGGAGCTGGGAATGAAGCAACTGGACAGAGCTCCAGCCCACTCTCTAAGGTCTTTGGGCAATTGCCCCATTCCATAACATTTTTAAAAAGAAGGAGGAAGATGAAGAAGAGGAGATTCTACTTTAATTACAGACATCATTCTGCCCTTGATTTTCTCATACTCTCCCAGAATCCACTTGCCTCCTGAGAGATCTGTACCTACATTTTCTCTGCTAAGCAATTGCAGTAATGATTAAGCAGATTTAATTAACACTATATAGGGGGAAAGGAATATTTTAAGCATAGTCTGACAGCTTCCTTTTCTTGCCAAGGACTAGATGCCACATCCTTGTAGAGAAGTCTGGCCCATTTTCCCCATCCCCTGGGAATTATGTTCAGTGAATTTCATTGTCATTTTGAGACCAAGATTTCCCCTCTGTGGGCAACTCTACCACAATAAGAGGTTTAAATGGGACCTGCGTTATAAATCAAAGTATTCTGGAAAGAGAATTACAGATTATCTGATCCAATTCCCTCTTTTCACAGCTGAGGAAACTGGAGACCCAGATCTTTCATTGATTTGCCCTCCCATATTAGTTAAGGAAAAATTGGGACTTTGACCAGTGTCACAGAGGGGAAATTAAAGTTCATGCATGGGAGACCAACATTCCAAAACAGGAGAAATTTTTTTCTGGTTTATACTGAATTGCTTATGGCACAGGGTTGAGTGTGGGAGTGTGTGTGTGTGTGTGTGTGTGTGCACGCGCAGATAAAATAGCTTCTAGGGAAACTCTGCCACTAGCCCAATTACCCACTTCCGTTGTTGCAAAGAAGGCATTGTTCCTAGGAGGTACGTCAGCTTAGGGGAATTCCAGCTGTTTCCAGATTCACAACCCCACATAGAAAATCAGGTGTCTCCTGGAATCCTCACTTAACCAGCAGTATATTGGCAATCCTTTTCTTAGATACTGTGATTTAGAGTAAAAAAAAAGAAAATCTCCTACTGTCATCAAGGTTAAAATCTCCGTCTATGTATGCCATTATTCTTGTTGCTTGGAGTGATTTCTGAAACAAGGGAGCAAAACCAACTTTATTCAATCCTCTACCAAATTCAATTGAAAATGCTCTCTTTATAGCTCATTTATGTTTTCCATATTTATAGTTCTTTCTATTTTAAAAATCTAATAAGTGTTATTTTTTATTTTTTTTATTTTTTTAAAGATTTTTTATTTATTTGACAGACAGAGATCACAAGCAGGCAGAGAGGGAGGCAGAGAGAGAGGAGGAAACAGGCTCCCCATTGAGCAGAGGAGCCCGATGCGGGGCTCAATTCCAGGACCCTGAGACCATGACCTGAGCCAAAGGCAGAGGCTTTAACCCATTGAGCCACTCAGGAGCCCCAAGTGTTATTTTTTAAATAGAGAAAAAAACACCAGATCTGCTCAACTTCAGTCAACTGGTCTTTGTACAAAAAGAAAAAGGTGGTTTAAAAAAAAGCATAGGTTTTTCAACAAATGGAGCTGGGATAACGATGCATTCATATGCAAAAACATAAATCTAAACACAAACCTTCTATCTTTTACAAAAAATAACTGAAAGTGGATCATAATTTTAAGTGTAAAATGAAGAACTATAAGACCTCAAGAAGATAACACAGGATGTCTAGGGGGTCTTGAGTTTGGCAATGAGTTTTTAGATACGACACCAAAAACATGAGAAAAATGCAAGAAAAAAATGATAGTTGGACTTTATTAAAATTAAAAGCTTTTGCTCTGTGGAAGACATTGTTAAGAGAATGAAAGACAAGTTCAGGCTGGGAGAAAATATTTGCAAAACATGTATCTGATAAGTGACTTATATCTAAAAAAGACAAAGAACCCTAAAAACCCAAATATAAGAAAACAAACAACTCCATTTAAAAATGGGTAAAAGATCTGAATAGACATCTTACCAAAGAGACATAGGTGGAAAAAAATGAGTGTATGAAAATGTCATATGATACACATCATGAGGGAAATTACAAATTAGAACAAGGTACCACTGCTTACTTAATAGAATGGGCTAAAATCCAAAATACTGACCACACCAAATACTGATGACAATATAAAGCAACAGGAATTTTCATTCATTGCTGGTGGGAATGCAAAATGGTACAGCCAGTCTGGAAGAAAATTTGTCAGTTTCTTGCAAAAATTGAACACATGATCCAGCATTTACACTCAGTGGAGTTGAAAGCATCTGTCCACACCAAAACCTGCACATGAGTGTTAGGCAGCTTTACGCATACTTGTCAAAATCCAGAAGAAAGCAAGATGTCCCTCAATAGGTGAATGGTCAAACAAACTGTGGTATATTCATATAATGGAATAAATTTAGTGATCAAAGAACTGAGTTACTAAGCCACCAAAACCATAGAGGAATCTTAAATGCATATCGGTAAGAGAAAGAAGCCAGTCTAAAAAGGCCACATACTGTATAATTCCAACTGTCTGACATTCTGGACAAGGCAAAACTGTAGAAACAGTAAAAAGATCGGTGGTTGCCAGGGGGAGAGTGGAGATATTAATATGTAATTTTTAGGATGATGAAACTTTATAGCTTTATGATGCTTATAGTGGTGGAAAATGGCATTATGTATTTGTCAAAACCCATAGAACTATCCAACATAAAGAATAAGATTTAATATAAACTATCGACTTCGGTTATAATAATGTGTCAGCACTGGTTCATTAATGAATGCAAATGTCCCACACCAATGCAATATAATAACATGGACAACTCTGTGAAGTGAGTGAGGGAGCCATACACAGAAACTCTGTACTATGTACTCAAATATAAAGTATCTTTAGGGGCACCTGGTGGCTCAGTTGGTTAAGAGTCTGAGTCTCGATTTCGGCCCAAGCCATGATCTCATGGGTCATAATATCCAGCCCCATGTTGGGCTCCCACTCAGCATGGAGTCTGCTTGGGATTTTCTCTCTCCTTCTGGCCCTCTCTCCACTTGTGCGCTCTCTCTCTCAAAACAATAAATGAAATCTTTTTTTTCTAAACATTTTTAAAACAGAACATTTATTTTGAGAGGCCAAAGTTTTAGGTGACGATGCTATCAAAATAAAAGTCTCTGGAAAACTCTTTTTCAGACTACCTTAAAAGGATGTGGTGCATTTTTTTGAACATCTTCAATGCTGGCAAGCATTATTTTTACTGTAAGTTTCTGAAATAACCAAAAGTCCTTAAAATGTAACCTAGGTGAAAACTTCTGTTTATAAATCTAGGAAATAAATTTGTGTTTCAAAGACTAGAATTAAATATGTTTATGGTAAAACATATCTGTGAAAGACGGATTTTTAAAAAGATTATGAATGATGACAATGTTATCAGCAGCCTGCACAGTTTCCCAAGATAAGTGTTGTGGAAGACTGCCTTCATTCAGACGCTCAAATACTGGTTTTCATAAAATCTGTCAGAAATAATAACCTGTTTCATCATGCACATACACAAGGAGGAATAAAGAACTAAAAATTTGAGAGGAATAGGTCAGGCATCAGAAACTTGACAGAAAAGGCAGCAAGAGAAAAACATGCATGGGATAATACTGCCAATAAGGAAAAGGGAAATAATTCCTATTTATTTATAAGGCATTTTACTTACTCATTTTACTGGTACAATAGATAAATAAATAAATAAATAAATAAAGTTAAGAATTGGCTAAAATTTAATATGTATAATATGTATGGTAACATTATTTTCTTATAGACTACAGAAGATACCCAGCTGATTATGGGAATATAAGTTACATGTACAAGATCATCTCTATTGCTTAGTATGGGCTGAGGGACAAGCATAAGTATCCTTTGTTCACAAAACTCTTCTTTCGCATAGATTCTGCTCACCTACAGCCACACCTTCTGTACTTCAAGTTGCCCTAGAGTGCCTTTTAAGTCTTCATACAGGAAGACTTTAGATACGTGATTTTAAAATGGATTAAGCTAACAAAAGGTGTTATCCAGTGCATGCCCGTGGCTGTCTGAAGCACAAGCTCGGACAGAGAGTTCAAGATCCAACTTCTGTCTGGGAATTGCAGTCTCTCTTTGCCCAGGAACAGTAGACAGGATACCACTGAAAAGAACAAGACTTTTCCAAAGAATGAGAATGGCATTTAGCCATGGCGGATTTGCGGTATCACGATGTATATTGCTTAGGGTCCCAAGAAAGAGCCTTAAATAACTGAATCCCATTGGATTCTTGTGAATATGATGTAAATTAATAGGTTTGAGTTCTCTACAGAGACCAAGGTACACTGCTGACTTTCTCATTCATTTGGCACTACCTTCAATTTTTCCCCCATTACTTAGTTCCTCAACTAAACAGTAATTTTTTTTTAAATTTAGAAATGCTGTGTCTTCTTTTTTGGCTTATAATACCACACTGCCTTGAACATAGTACATGTTGAAAAATACTTAATTTTTAAATTTTTTTAAAGTTTCACTTAGATTTTAATTAAATATAAGTAGTCATTCGAAAACATACATGGTGTAGGTTGTAAAGTTTTTGTTTCCCCTCTTCCTTCTTGAATGTATTATTCTTTTAAATTTATTTCAAAATTATATCAAAATAAACCTAACCTCCTTTCTCTTTTTATTGGCACCAAGATTATTACAAATCCTATCACATTAATGTCATATGCTACTTACTGTATACTTAACATACATGCTCAGGAAAGGTGTGAAGATGGCTGTTATAACATAATCATCTGGAATTTTAAGAATTCCTATTTACTCTGAATGAACACTTCAGTTCATTTTCAATTTCAGCATTGAATCATATTTTGACATATGTGTCCATGTATTTAGAAATAAAATACAAAATTTGACAAAGACATAAAACAGATTTTTTATAGAACAGTTGCATTTCTACAGTATAACTTACACATAAATTTTAAAAATTAAATCCAAAGTGTAAGCTTTTAATTTCTGACCATGTTTAAATAACTTGGATGAGACCTACAGTCTTGCTGTTAAAGAAAAATAAATAACTATAACTTAACAAAATATAAGATAGTTATATTCAGATAATGGAAAACAGGCAGTGCAAAACTATGATCTAGGAGGAAAAAAATAACTGAGATCATTCCTATACTCTCCCTGATGACTATAGCCTTAAGATTTTTTTTTCCAGACCATTGTGCAGGACAGCAGAACTCAAGCAAAGCACAGGCAACAAAAATCAGAGTTTGGGGAAACTAGAACAACTGAAGTTTTCAGGCAGATTACAAGAAAGATAGTAACTATGCAGAAGGGATCTCCAGAAGTTTGAATAGGAGTCCCACTTAATCTGTTGCTGAACATTACACTGTACACACACAGGATGAAACTTCACAGGAGAGCCATTGAAGCCCTGTAAAATAAAGTTTCTGGGGTTTCACACAGCTGAGACACAAATCTGTAGAGTCTTTGTTGAAAACCCAGGGCATTCAGTATTGACCATTAAAAAAAAATTTGCTTAGTAATAGAGCTAAACTAACTATAGAGTAAAAGCTACTCTATGCCATCCCTGATAGTGCTGAAAAGTGAGATCTAAAAAATGAAGCTGATGTGTAAACGACTTAACTACCTGTCAGAACCACATCCACCACTGTTTAAAGAAAGACAATAAAACCAAACAATTACATGCATAAATAATCAATGTGAAATTTCTAGAAATAAAAGCCATAATGTTGAGATGTCCAGCATCCAATAAAAATGGACTAAACATCCATAGAAGCTAAGCAATATAGCCATTAATCAGGAAAAAAAACAAAATCAGTAGAAACATGCAGATATGAAAGTAATAATAGAATTAGCAAAGACTTTAAATGAATTATTATAAATCTGCTCAAGAGTTAGAAGAAAATCTAATATCATACAGAAAAAAGAGGGATAAATATCATTCTTAGAACGAAAGAATATCCGAAATCTTAAAATTCACGGGTCACGGTCAATGACAGACAATACAGAGGACCACTAAAATAAAAGACCTAGCAGCAGAGAATGGCAAACTGAAGCATAGGAAGAAAAAAACTGGGAAAATGAACTGAGACCGAGGAACCTATGGCATAATAGTAAGTGGCCTAAAATACATATAATTGGAGTCCCAGAAAAAGGATGGGTGATAAAGCTATTCCAGTAATAATGACCATTTTTCCCAAATCTGATGACATCTATAATTTAACACCTTCCAAGCAGATAAATCCAAAGAAAACTACATCAAAACAAACCATAATCAACTTGCAGAAAAGTAGACATAAAGAGAATTCTTAATTACAACTAGAGAAAAAATGGACACACTGCATATTGGGCAAATAAAGATGAAAATAGTATCAGAAAATATGTAAGCCAAATGTATTAGTTTGCTTGTGATGCCATGAAAAAGTGTACTGCAGACGGGGTGGCTTAAACAATAGAAATCTCTTTCCTCACAGTTCTGGAGTCTTAAAGAAATAATGTCTAAAATCTTATCCACATTTGAGTGAAACTATAAACTTACAGACCCATGAAACTTAAGTACAAGAAACATGAACAAAATTGCTCAATACCAGTAGTAAAGAAAAAATCTGAGAAGCAGTAAGAGGGGGAAAAAAAAAAAAAGAATCTATACATAGGAGGAATGACAGAGAAGATAGCAGATATCAGAAACCATACAAGTGAGAAAAGAATAGAATAACTTCTTTAAAAGTAACAAAAGAAAAACAAATCTTCAAACTTAGACTTCTATATTCAGTAAAAGCAAAATAAACATTTTTCAAGATTTACAAAAGCTGAAAGAATTAAATACCAACAAATCCACATTACAAGAAGTGTTGAAGAAAATGTTCCTTCAAACATGAGGAAATGATACTAGATAGAAATACAGATCTACAAAAATGAATAAAGGACAATGGAAAAGATAAATACATACACGAATATGTAAGTTTTATTTTTAATTATTTAAATCTCTTCGAAAGATAATTGACTTCCTAATGATAATAACAATGCAGTGTGGAGTTTATAACATATACATAAGTAAAGTATATGAGAAAGTCAGCACAGAAGTCGAAAGGGGAGAACTGAAAGCATACTATTGTAGGCTTTTATACTAAAACTAAGTGACATTATATAATTAGAAGATGTGTGATAACTTAGAGATGAATACCATAAATCACTAAAATAGCAAAACAAAGAGTTATAGTGTATAAGAGGAGATCAAGTGTAATTATAAGAAATATCTAACTAGCGCAAAAGGATATATAAACATGGAAAAATGGAACAGAGACCAGATGAGGTGGAGGTAAAACAAATAGCAAGATGATGGATTTAAAATTAACCATATGATTATCATCCTATCAATAGTCTAAATATACCAATTAAAAATGTGGTTATCAGATTGGATATAAAAGTAAGAGCCAATTATATGCTGCCTATAAAAATGTACTTCAAATGAAAAACCAATTGGTTTAAAAGCAACAGGAAAAGGAATGATACAATGCTAGCATTAATGAAAAGAAATCTGAAGTATCTAGATAAATATCAGACATAGATTTCAAAGCAAAAACGTACCACTAGAGATTAAGAGTTTCATTTAGTAATGACAAAGGGGACATTCATCAAGAAGACCTAACAGTGGCTCCTGGGTGGCTCAGTCAGCTTAATGTCTGACTCTTGATTCTGGCTCAGGTCATGATCTTAAGGTTGTGGGATCAAGCCCTGTGTTGAGCCCGGTGTCAGGCTCTAAGCTCAGTATGGAGTCTGCTGAGATTCTCTCCCTCTCCTTCAGGCCCTCCCCCAGCTCTCACACTCTCTCTTTCTCTCAAATAAATAAACAAATAAAATCTAAAAAAAAAAAAAAAAAAGAGGACATAGCAATCTTAAATGTTCTTGCCACTAACAATATAACTTTTAAAAATGAAGCAAAAACTGATAGACTACAATGAAAAAATATACAAATCCACAGTTTCAGTAAGAAATTGCAATCTCCCAATCTGAACAACATTCAACCAGTTTGACCCATTTATGGACCACTCCACCCAACAGGAGTGGAATATACATAAATAGTTGTAAGTCTTTCCACAAAGGAAACACCAGCCCTGGGTGGCTTCACTAATAAATTCTACCAAACATTTAAGGAAGAAATAATCCCAATTCTACATAAGCTCTTCCAGAATATTGAAAAGAAGAGAATATTCCTCAGTTTGTTTTATGAAGACCATGTTATTCTGATAAGAAAGAATAAAGCCATACAAGAAAATAAAACTATACACAGATATCCCTCTTGAACATATGTGTAAAATTTCTAAACAGAAACTAGCAAGTTGAACTGAATAATATTTAAAAACATAATACATTATAATTAAAGTTGGCTTTATCCCAGAAATTCAAGGTTGGTGAACATTTGAAAATAAATAAATTAAGGTACTTCACCATATTAATAAACTTAAAAGAAAATTCAACTCAACAGTTTAAAAAAAAAGCACTGGACAAAATCCAGGTTTTATAAATACTCCCAGTAAACAAGAAAAAAGGGAACTTCCTAAACCTGGTAAAGGGCATAAGCAAAAAAACCTGCAGTTAATTTCACAAAAAATAGTAAAGAACTAAACTGGACAAGTATATAAGTTCTCACCACTTCTATTCAATATTACACTAGACCTTCCAGCTAATGCAATAGGCATGGGGCGCCTGGGTGGCTCAGTGGGTTAAGCCTCTGCCTTCGGCTCAGATCATGATTCCAGGGTCCTGGGATTGAGCCCTGCATCGGGCTCTCTGCTCAGCAGGGAGCCTGCTTTTCTCTCTCTGCCTGCCTTTCTGCCTACTTGTGATCTTTCTCTCTCTGTCAAATAAATAAATAAAATCTTTTAAAAAAATAATAAAATAAATAAATAAATAAATAAATAAAAATAATGCAATAGGCATGAAAATAAATTATCCATACTGGAAAGGAAAAAAAATAAAACTGCTTTTATTCACAGGTGATATGATTGCCTATATAGAAAATGAAATGAGGGATGCCTGGGTGGCTCAGTCGGTTGGGCGTATATCTTTGGCTCAGGTCATGAGTCCAGGGTCCCGAGATAGAGCCCCACATAAGGCTCTCTGCTCAGTGAGGAAACTGCTACTCCCTCTGCCCCCACCCCTCTTGTGCTCTCTTTCTCTCTCTTTCAAATAAATAAATAAAGCCTTTAAAAAAAAAAAGAAAATGAAATGAAATCTGCAAAGAAGCTACTAGAATAAGTGATTTAGTACATTTACAGGATATAGGATCAATGTATAAAATTAACTGCATTGCTATATACTAACAAAAAACAATCAGAAACAGAAATTTATAAAACAATACCAATTGCAATAGTGTCAAAAATAGAAAATATTTAGTAGAGATAAACCTAAAAAAACATGTAAAGGAAAATACTCTGGAAAATATAAAAGATTGCTCAGAGACTTAAATAAAGAAGAAATATATTTGGCTCATGGGTCAAAAGACTCAAGGTTGTGAAAGTGCCACTTCATCACAAGTTGATTTATATATCCATAATAGTACATTAAAAATTATCAAAGGCTATTTTGTAGAAATTGAAAATTTGATTTTAAAATTTCTACAGATATAGAAAATACTCAAAATAGCCAAAAGCACTTAGAAAATTAAAAACAAAGTTGGAAGATTAACACTACCATATTTTTTTAATCTAGAATAGTGAAAACAGTGTGATATTAATGTAAAGTTAATAAAATAAATCAATAGAACAGAAATAGACTCACATATATATGAACAACCGATCTTCCCTAATAGTGCAAGTGTAATTCAGTGGAGAAAGGATAGTCTTTTCCAACAACAGTGCCAGAACAATTGAACATCCATGAGTAAAAAATGAACTTGGGTACATACCTCACACCATATATGAAAACTAAATCAAAATGAATCATAGACCTAAATGTAAAACATAAAACTATTATACATATACCAAACAAGGTAGAAGAAAATCATGTGACTTTGAGTTAGACAAAGATTTCTAGATGCACGATCCATATAAGAACAAATTAATAATTGGGCTTTATCGAAGTCAAACTTCTGCTCTCTCAAAGATAGTGGCAGAGAAAGAGAAAAATCATAGATGAGGAGGAAAAGTGTATATAATACAGGACTTGCATCCAATATACATAAAGAACTCTCTAAAACTCAATAATAAGAAAAAATAGCCAATTCTTTTAAATGCCCAAGAGAGATTTGGATAGACACTTCACCTGAGAAGATACACTAAGAGTAAATAAGCCCACGAAAAGTCGTGTGTATGAATAATGAATAATGAATAACATCATTATTCATTAAAGAAATGCAAATTGAAACTGCACTATGAAATGGCTACACATGTATTAGGATGACCAATTTAAAAATCCTGACCACAACCAGTGTTGGTGAGGATACCAAGAAACTGAAACTCTCATACTTGGTTGTGGGCATGTAAAGTGATATAGCTTTGCACTTCCCTATAAAGTTTTACACACACACACACACACACACACACGTTCATTTCTCATGACCCAGCAATTCTAGCAATAGGTTTTATCCAAGAAATAAAAATCTTATATCAGCACAAAAATGTTTTCATGAATCCTCTTAGCTTCTTTACTTATCATAGTTGAAAACTGAAAACAAATGTCTATCATAATGGCACGAATAAACAGACTGTAGACATCCCAACAATGAAATACCATTCAGAGATGTACCACTGAGACATACAATGCAGATGATTTCAAAAACAGGCTGAGCAATAGAAGCCAATACAAAGAGAACACATACTTTCTGGGATTTCATTCATAGAAATTCTAATAAAGAAAAACTAATCCGTAGTGACGGAAAACAGGTCAGTGGTTCCCTGTGACAAGATGTGGTCACTGTGGGGAAGGGAACTTGACGGAAAATGGACACAATTGAACTTTTGGGGATATTGGAAATGACCTGGCATGTAGATTTATTCAAACGTAGTTAAGAACTTTGGTTAAGCCTGGTGCATTTTACTGAATATAAATTCTGCCCTGTTCAAGCTGATTTTGGCTATTGTTTGTCTAAATCCACAGAGCATCCTGACCAACCGAGATCTACATCATTTTCTCTGCTTACTGAACCTCAATTTGTTCTCGATCAAAAAGAAAAAAAAGATTTAATGGGCATTAAAGGAAGGAAAAAAAAACCCTTCTAGAGATGTGCCAGCTTGCTTTCAAAACAATCCTTTATGTAACTGAGATTAAAATGTAACTGGCCTTTTCAGCTGAAGCCGATAAAGATCTGGGTTGCTGAAACTTGTTATGCTGCTCTATAAAATAGCTCCAGTATCACGGGCACTTACGAGGCGGAGATCGTGGCGCAACCTTCCTGTTTAAAAACTGGAGCAGAACAGTTGCATTCTGAGCCCTAATGATGTGGTCGAGGGCAGGACAGGGTTTGGAGGTGCGAGAAGGCTTGCTGGGGATTGACGGAACTGTTCCCATGCAGTAACAGTGATCCTTTCGCATGGCTTGTGTTTTCCAGCCCCATTTTGGTCCACTCTGTAACATTTTTTGCCTCCAGGAATGCAACTATGGCTACAGTTTTGGCAAAACACAAGAACGGATAGGAAGTCAGATGTGGCTTTGAGTCATAGTCTGCCTCTCGAAACTGTGTGACCTGGGACCAATGATTTAACTATCTCGTCTTTATTTTCCTCATATGTAATATGGAGATCATGGCTCCCATCGCAGGAGTATTTTTCTTCCATTTTATAACATATTTGAGTGAATCAAGTCATCCTGTGCCCTGAAGAAATCATGAATAGGAAATCAGAGACTTGTGTGGAAAGCTGCCATGTTGAGGCCCCCCAGAAATAATCCCACAGATAACAGGAGGGTTGAAGTACCCCACTATAGCCCTACAAAAAGAGGAGTCATCAACTGTTACTCTCTGGGGCAGGCTGGCCCCCAGACTCAACAGAGTAAACCTTGGCCAAGTTGTACAAGTTGGAATGTGAGTTGACCTGGCTTAAACATTGGGCTAACCAAGGTTATCCTCTTTCCAGTTTAATGTTATCAAGCACCTTAATTAAGCATAATCTTAACTCTGAAGTAGAAAAGAAATCCTTTGCAGACCTCTCTCCCCCACCAAAAAATAAATAAATAAATAAATAAATAAATAAATAAATAATAAAAACCTTCCTCAGTGAAAGTTGCCAAATAAGATATCTCATTCAAATTGGGTCATATTCATGAGATAAATAAAAGTCCTGACAGGTTTCCAATTCCAGAAAAGTCACTGTACAAACGGAGGTCTTCATACCTGAAATACCAATGTTCTTCTTTAAAGTCTAAGGATTTCTCCTCTGCACTAAGGAGATAAAGTAACATGTTTGAGGTTAACTTGTATTTTTTAAGAAGGAAGTGTCAGAATCCACTGTGGCTGTCTCCCAAGGAATCCCCTCTAAAAATATTATTACTGGATTGCTTTGATATGAGCACGCTGTCTTCTTAAGATTATGTCCTTGTAGCTCCCTAAGAAGGGCCGATGTAAAATGGACCCTGTCTGAGTAATAATGGGTTTACACAACAAGGAGAAAGTTAAACTGAGCCAGGAGGCTTTTCATGGAAAAAAAAGAAAAAACTCTTCTTGCAAAGCCTTTCAGGAAGTTACTTGTCAAGCCCAAGGCCACATCCAGAATTAAATCCTTTGCAAATCTCCAAATTGAATTTATGCAGAAGGGACAGAATATCAAAACTATACCTGTGGGAGTTTAAAAGTAAATTTTGATGATCATGTACAGGAAATGTGGAGAAAATCCATCACCTAAGCCGGTAATTGATAGCACTGTCTTTGAGACACTGTAGTTTGCTTGCAATAATCTCAGCATCTGTTTAAAAACTCTCCACTAAATAATTCTGTTCTCTTGAACTGGAAGAAAAAAATAGATGTCACAGAGCACATTTGTGTGCAGAGCAGAAACTTTACCATTAGCAAATTCAGGTGTTAAAATTAATTTTCTTAGAGTTGTCAACGTCAAACATCTATTAATCTAGAGACTTTAGTTCCCATAAGGAAGAAATAAGAGTATCCAGCATAATGTTTGGAATTTAGATATACTTAATAATGTGCTAATTTTTATTGAACAAATGGATGATCTGCTCTATGCCCAGCCCTGTTTCAGGGAATAAACAGTTATTCAAAAGTATAAGTAAAGGTCTAACCACGTCTAATAGAGTTTTCTAAGGAAATCTCATATTGGTTCAAAATGTTTCTCTATGGTGTTCCATTTCTCAGGTGATTAAAATTACCATTTCTGTAAGTATGTTTGTAGAAAAACTCAATTCTGAGTGTTCCAAGGCCAAACTACTAGCTAAGTTTACTTTTTTTTTTCCCCCTACTGAGGAACTTTTATGCACAAAATGTTGAAGACTGCAGTGATGATCAATGATAATGCTGGAAGCAGAAATCAGAAAAATGATTTTATTTTTTCAGTGAATTATTACAACATAACTTCCCTTCCTTGTATAAAATATAAAAATAAGCACTTACAAAATTTGTCTAAATTGAATCAAAGAAAAATTTCAACTAAATCTTTCTTTTTACCAAAAATGAAGATCTTCTTTTTGTTAGGCGAGAAAGATAAAACTGAAAACAACGATTTTAAAAAGTCATTTTTCCTCTTCAAATTCTAGCCATTATGTGCAGTAATAGCATTGTTGAAAAGCCAGGTTTCTAAGTATCAAGTGTTTCGTGTGGCTGTTGTTTTAATATTCTTCATAAAGAATTTCTGGTTCAGAATACAAGGAGCTTGGCTTTATCACATATATTTTCTGACGTGAAGTTAGATTTTCAGGAATGGAAGATTTTCTTTTTTTTTTTTTTTTTAATTTTATTTATTTATTTGACAGAGATTACAAGTAGGCAGAGAGGCAGGCAGGGAGAGAGAGGAGGAAGCAGGCTCTCCGCAGAGCAGAGAGCGATCCAGGAACCCTGGGGTCATGACCTGAGCCGAAAGCAGAGGCTTTAATCCACTGAGCCACCCAGGCGCCCCAGGAATGGAAGATTTTCTTAAGAGCTGACTGAACAATTACTTGATTTAGTGCTCTGTATTTTTTCAATAACTGCTGAAAAGCCTGGGGATATACTCTTCTTTTTGCCCTAAGTATTTACTTCAAAAGAAGAGCAAATTTTTATAGAAACAGAATATAATCAAGCTCTCAAATTTGGGGAAAAGGGTGTATATCACTTTCTACTCTGCTTTGTATCTTGGGTATGTTTCTGAGAAAATATAATGTTCCAGGATTTTAGAAATGAGAAACAGCTCTTTTCCTGAAGAATTCATTTAGCTACTCAGAAGGATGAGCTAGGGACAGAGAGTGGCATCAGGGGTGGGGGGCTCCGGGGTGGGGAGGGTAGGATAGATAAAGCAAAGGATCATGGCCTCTACTGCCCTCTAGTGGGGATGCTCTCCAAAGAAAACTGAACTGTCACTCATTTCCTTTATTCTCTAGTGGGCTTTATTTTTCCTTTGAGAATTTAAACTGAATGGAAAGGTCTTTAACGAATTGACAACAGTTCCTAGAATCTCAGGAATAGCCACGTTGTACTGCATTAGTCATAGTTATCATCTGGTCCCTGATTTTTTTAGGTCACGGAGGAAGAATACCAAGCGCAGAATCATCACTATAAAATCATTCCTGGAAAGTGCTCTCCCCTCCGCCTCTCCCCCCAAATGCAATAGCCTAGTTTCAGAACTGTAAGCACGTTTCCCCCGAGTGCCTCCATTTCTCATAAACATCTAACGTCCTTGTCACACGTAGAAGCTGAAGAATTAAGATAACTCTGGCCCGGTGGTGTCACTGTCGCACCGTCCGTGCGTGTATACCTGCGGCACCTTGGTTGTTGAAAGCTAAGCGGTGATGGTGGGGGTAAGTCTTATATTTTAGTGTGGGTGCAAGGTGGTTTCACCTTTACATTTATTGACTATGTCTCTCAAAATCAGAGGCTAATCCTTCATTTTTTTACCCCTAAATTTTCCTTTCAAATAGGACTTGTGCTTTTTAGAAACTCACACTAAAACATCTTAGTAGTGTTCATTGCTAATCTATATTTATCGATTTCTAATGCATTTCCATGTATTGAATGTGCTTTATAATCACGTATAATTCCAACTGCCTCTACATGCACTAGTGCTTTCTAAGCTGCACAGAATATTAAATTACCACACAATGGCTCCGTCTGGTGATCTGATATTGCCATCGTTATTATACAAACACAGACATTCAGTCAAGGTTATGTAGGGAACTCCTGCCAATAATAACCGCAATGGTAATCGAAATACAATTGTGCTTTATTTTGCTTTCATGTAACTGTCCCAAGACTTAGTAGCTGGCATGATAAGAAACTGAGAGGGGCATTTGCCTTATGTTGCCATGGTAGGGCAGGTAATGTCTAAGTCAACTCTGATTCACAGACACAAGTTGGGAAACCACGAACTTTATTTAATAACCTGCTGATTCCATCCAAAATATCATGTCTCACCTAACGCCCAGATAAAACATGCTGTACGTTTTCCAATATGGCCTGCCCTGCATTTGCCATCCCTTGCATTTGCCATTGCCCTGCAGCTTCCTCTTCTGTCAAAGAACGAGCTGACTTGAAAAGATCTTTCAAGTAGTTTCCTGCTGGAAATTTCTATATATTGTTAACAATTAACGGAACTCTTAATGGTTTAACGTCTGAACTTTTGATAGGATGGTTCAATAAGTTAATGATAGCAATCAACTATTATTTATTCATCTTCTTTACCCGAACTTCAATTGTACAAGGTGAGCCAAGAATAATCTGGCTAATTTTCCTTCAATTTAGCTAATATGGTAAGATACTATGTTATAAGTTAATTAAAGTATTGAATTCTTTTAAAAACATCACTGGCATCTATCTGTGCTAAATCAAGAGTCACTCATCATCGGAAAACTGAGTTTTAGTCCTAGTTTTACCACACGCAACTGCTAACTTCGAAGATGATTCTTCGAAGTTATCCACAATATTAGTGGATTCTTTCCTAATTTAAAATTCTTAATCTTCTTGAAAATCAGAAAGTTCCAGGCATGTTATTTAGTAACACCTTTGGAATGATACCATGCCAGGGCCATAGGATATGATCAATGTTTTGGTCAAAGATAACAAGCTAGAGAGGTGGCCGATAATTCGAATATGACAATATACCCAAGCACAGGAACTGACCAAGTAGGAACAGCCAGCTCGGAAACGTATTTCACCATCAACGGCCTGGCTTGTACTCTACGCCTAAGCTTCCAATGTCAACGAAGTTTTTTTTTTTTTTTTTAAGATTTTATTTATTTATTTGACAGGCAGAGATCACAAGTAGGCAGAGAGAGAGAGAGGAGGAAGCAGGCTCCCCGCTGAGCCGAGAGCCCAATGTGGGGCTCGATCCCAGGACCCTGAGATCATGACCTGAGCCGAAGGCAGAGGCTTTAACCCACTGAGCCACCCAGGCGCCCCTCAACAAAGTTATTTTTGCTGCAACTTAGTGGCTATGCCCAACGCTAACCCAGTGTTTCCCTCTCCAGCTCCAAGCCTCCTGCAGGCTGGACCATGCACAGAGGATTTCCTTTTCACCACTCACAACTCCTGCCCAGTTCCTCTAGGGGAAAAAAAAAAAAAAACTTTCTCTCTCAAAAGAAAAAAAAAAAAGTGTATTATGGCCCGTTAAGTTTTGTGGAATAAGAAGCTGAATGAGAACCCAGTCCCAAAGTTCGAAATCTTTTGGGGGAGGAGTATTAAAATGGCTAAATCACTTGAGTATATCGAAGTCTCATGTGGTAGAGGTGTGCTCCCTACACAGGCATTCCTTAGAACTTGAGTCTTACTGGATATTTTTGGTCACATGGGTTTGGGCAATCGTGGTCTATACCCAGTCAAGATTTATGGTATACTGCGGTATTTGACAGTCTGATACATTGGACGTGAAGCACATCTCTTTAACTGGGTTTAACCAATGTTCCAGCAATTTATTTTTGGACCATGATTTGTGAATATATGACACTTGAAAAATACCATGCCAGAGATAAAATTTCATGAGCACGAGAAGAAAGATGAGTTCTGATTAATAATACGTCCTCTTTTCTAAGTGTGCATTATTGCTAGGTCCACCTTCCATGAGAAGCACTTAAACACATAACAGACCATGAAATAAAAAACTTTGTGAAAAAATAATCTGAGCTAAGTCTTGAAGAATGAGTAACCCAGGGACATGTCTGAGGAAAAGGTAAGTCTAAGTAGAAACATGAAGGCCAGCATGTGCCGATCACATTTGGAAAATTATAAAGCGAGCAATAGGCCCAGGCTTCATCAGGCTTCATCAGGCTTCATCAGAATAAAACTCAGGAATCATGGGAAAATTTGGGGCCGGGTTGTAGATGCGTCGAATCCTAAGCAAGGAATGGACTTATTTTTCTAACGAGTAGAAAGCCTGAGATACATCTGAGCAGCAAGTGGCATGTTGAACGACTGGTCTGGGCACTGCCAGGGTAACATGTAAGTCGAAGACACACACTGGAAAGTAAAAATCAGGACTTAAAAAGAATGAGTACTTTTCTCACTTTTAGGGCTCTTGAATACGTCTAGCAGTTTTCTTCAGATTCTCCCCAAAAGTGTTTTACTCCTCCTGCACTTCCTCCTCAACGAAGCCTCGATTTCCTGAAACATTCACATCTGACACAACTTAACACTAGTTTTTCAGGTAATTTATCTTAAATGTTAACAGAATACAGTATTAGCAGTGTTTATCTTTTTTTTTTATAAAAGCTGAAAAGATTTTAACCCCTTTTGTGAGTTAAGTATTTGGAGATGAGGGAACCCATTTTATAAAGCACCAGAGAGGCGTGGCCGGATGAACAGCAGGAGGACTCTCTCAGTCAGAAAGACGGGCACGGGACGCCTGGGTGGCTCAGTTGGTTGGACGACTGCCTTCGGCTCAGGTCATGATCCCGGAGACCCGGGATCGAGTCCCGCATCGGGCTCCCAGCTCCACGGGGAGTCTGCTTCTCCCTCTGACCTTCTCCTCACTCATGCTCTCTCACTGCCTCTCTCTCAAATAAAGAAATAAAATCTTAAAAAAAAAAAAAAAAGAAAGAAAGACGGGCACTCTGCCAGAGCTAAAGGCAGGTCTGGGTCCGTGGGCAACCCTACGACCCCTGGCAATCTGCACTCCTAATCCAGATAAGGAGGCAGCAAGGAAGGAGAGACCCTGAGATACGCCGGAGGTGTGTCTCATTCAAAGCCTGGGCACGTGACAACAATGGCAAATGCAGGGCAGGCCATGTTGGGAAACGTACAGCATGTTTTATCTGGGCGTTAGGTGAGACATGGTATTTTGGACGGAATTCCGTACTGTCCTTGGATAGGGAACTAACAGAGACAAGCAGATAAACAGACTAGACAATAAAGACCAAGGACAAGGACATGGACAAGAACAACAGGTTCTATACACAAGTGATATGGAACATAAAGGAAATAGGGTTTTGAATCAAGGTAAGACAGATACCCGAGATAACCCCTTGATCTCCAGATTGCAGAATGAAAGTAAATTCTTAACCTTCTAGTTTCTGCTCAGGGTACCCTGTGGGGAACAGGGCTAGATCTCTTGCCAGTGACTGTATAACATGGCCCAAGGCAGGAGGGTAGTTCAAGGAAGGAAGATTCTTCCGTTAACAGACCAGTCTGGATACAGACAGTCTAGCCACTGACTAGAGCAGTGGTAAAATATGTCCCAAGTCCTACCCTCAACCTCCTTCATTCCTAACTAGCCCCAAGTAAAATTGTGAAACACCAGCCACTGGGGACTTGGAGATAGCCTCTGTGCACGGGGACTTAAAAGTTGGGGCTGTGGGAAACAGAAGTGACATAAACTGTATTGTCCTGCCTCTTAGAGGACTTTCCACTTGGTAATGAAATGCACCCACCTCCTTAACCAAAGGGAGAAAAACTTTTTTCCCTCCATGTCACCAAACTACAATGGTGCCAAGGCTGCCTCCATCAGTGGAGGGACTCTCAGTGACTAGCTCTGGCACACGGTGGGTTGTCCACAGGTGATGGCGTGGGGAAGGGGGCAGAGTCAGGGACTACTGGTCGACTGCATGTAAGTTGGCAACCAGGGGTCGTCACTCAAAGGCAATGGGGCACTTCGTCTCTACCTTACAGTTTTCTCGTCCTTATGCTGGAGGTTTCTTCCCCTCCCCCTACACCTCCCACTTCAGCCCTTTCATCCTCTTATTCTAGCCTTATTCTGATAGAGCTTTGCAGAGTGAAATATTGTGTGGTAGGCACCCAAACATTCTCCTCTAACATTTTTGCCAGCAGCTACTAGGGGACTCTGCTTATGTTACAGTGTGGTCTGGGGAAGGGAAATTTTTTTTTTTTTTTTTTTTCCTTAGGAGAGAGAGGAAGGGTGGTAAAGGGGGAAGGATGAGTGGGTAAGCAATGTATACGGAAACACACATACTTACAGTTTCAGATAGAATCCCCACACAGACCTGCACATTACACATACTCACATACCCTGCCTGGCCTTCCCTACAGTCTCCCAAATAGGGAGATTTTTAATTTTTGCTTGCTATCACTTATTTATGTGCTGAAACCAGGCAAGGGGATGATTTTACCATGAAAAGTGGTCAAATTTAGAGATTAAATATATTTCCTAAGGGCTACTCTGTGCTGCCCTCCATGATGGTCAAGGAGTGCATGGAACTTTGGGGTTGCGCAAAGGTGCTAGATCAGCCTGGCATGCCAGCGGGCTCAAGTGGTCATTCCAGCTGGAAGGTGGAGGAAGGCAACGGGGCAGCACGTAGTGTGAGGAGACTGCTGGAGAATGAGGAGGGAGGCGATATAATTTTTAATCCTTTCTTTGAGAGAAGATTAGGATAAAAGTCAGTCAAAAGATTTTTAAGAAGGTTTAATGAGCATAACATTTAAGATTTCATAAATGAAATAAATAGATTCTTTTTAGTCTTATTTTTCAGTTCCCAGACTGTACTTCTTGGAATATAGCTTATTTATACTTGTACTACATGTAAATTGTGGTTTACCTATTGATCATGCCTTTATGAAAATCAGCTTTAGATTTCAAGTCTACCATAAAATTTGTATATGGAATTGGACGAGGGCCGACAAGAAAGCCAAAGAAATTGGAGTGCCTGGGTGGCTCATTCGGTGAAGTATCTAACCCTTGATTTCAGTTCATGTCATGATCTCAGGCTGGTGAGATGGAGCCCCTCGTGGGGCTCCCCAGTCAGGGCAGAGTCTGCTTGAGATTCTCTCCCTCTCCCCCGCTTGCATGTGTGCTCTTTAAAATAAATAAATCTTGAAGAAAAGAGGAAGGAAAGAAGGAAGGAAGGAAGGAGGAAAGGAGAAAAGGAGGAAGGGAGGAGAAGGAAAGGAGGGAGGGAGGGGGCAAATGAGGAGGGAGGAGGGAAGGAAGGAAGGAAGGAAGGAAGCCAGCCAAAGAGATTAGAAAGTTGATAAATAATCTATGGGTAGAAAAGGCTTAGTTATCAGGGATGTCATGTTTAGTGATGGAATACTAAAGGAAAATAAGACTTCATGAAACTATCTAATTCACTCAACTTGCATGGGTTTTGTTTGATTTATATTTGTCAAGAAGGGTTTGCAAGTATCTCTTCTAGATGAAATGTTAGTGAAATTCTGAGAATTTCTGTGGTCTTCAGCCTTTGTAGTCCCCTTGACTGTTAACAATCAGAGTGTCCCTTGCCTCTGAGCCCAGCCTTAGGCAATGAGCTCTCAGTCCACGCATCTAAACCGGGGTCCTTAATGTTGTAAGGCTTGGCATCACCGCCCTCTTCCACTTTTATTGATCCAAACCAAAGACCACACCCTTTCATTTCCAGAAACTTAGCTCCTACTTATTTCTCTGAGAGAGGCAAGGAAGGAATCGTTCTTCCTACAGTCTTGAACAAGAGTAATGATAACAATGTCCATATAGCAAGGGTACTTCTCTAACAGGATATGAAAAATGCATGAATATCCTTCACTAAAGGGAGAGTTGTTTGGTGTGTGGAGAAGGAAAAGCTGCGAAAGATCTCACAAATGATGTCTTTACAGCCACTGAGCCTCTACCAATCATCTGGTTCTAGAAAACATTCACTGTCTAGAGACTTCATGAAGAATATAGGTGAAAAAAAATTTCCTGGACCAAAGACTACTCTGGTTATCAACTCTTACCTTATTCATCAAATATACAATCTGCTCTAGCCCTGTGTGTTCAATTTTTGTTAGTATGTTAGTTTGATTATACTTCTAGCCAAATCTACACTAGAAAACTATCAGGGGGACTGGGACACTTACTTAGCAATTTAATCCAGAAAACTAATTTCTTCTGAAATATCTAGATTTTGGCTTTATTTCATTTCTCCTCTCACACCATCTGTCATGAGGCTTCTCATGACTTTGGGTGGTTCACAAGCTAAAGCGGGGAGGAAATAACTTTTTCTTTGCATGATATCAAATACCGCTGGAACTGACTATTCTGATTACCATGAATATTACCTAAGGTAAATGTCAAGGAGATTAAGAAGGCCTAAGTACTAATTTTTATGAAGATGTATTATTTGTCCAGCACATGGGGCACCCATTTTGATATGTTGTATAAAATGGGTCTGATTAAATAAGATACACATAATACTCTTTTCAAAAAAATTTTATTTATTTATTTATTTATTTATTTATTTATTTATTTATCAGAGAGTGAGAGAGAGAGAGAGAGAAGGCACAAGCAGGCAGAGTGGCAGGCAGAGGCAGAGAAAGAAGCAGTCTCCCTGAGCAAGGAGCCCGATCTGAGACTCGATCCCAGGACCCTGGGATCATGACCTGAGCCAAAGGCAGCAGCTTAACCGACCGAACCACCTAGGCACCCATCACACATAGTACTCTTTTCTGTGATAAAGATTATCTTAGTGAGCTACTCCAATTGATCAAGGAGAATTCAAATTCCAGAAAGATTTAAACCATATTGCTAGCTAGATGCCATCTTTTCCCCTGGTAAGCATCCACTGGACCTAAGTTTTGCTGATATCTACAGAAACAATCAACAGTTACAACCTGCCCTTCATGCCTTTGAGACCATGAGCAATTTTTTCTATTTCCTCAGAGAGTGAAAAATATCCATGACTTCTCACTGTTCTCTTAGTCTCACTTTCCCAAAGCTAAACAAACGCTCTTAAAAGAAGGGGAAGAGATAGAAGATGCAAACCAACAATGTCCACCATTGACATTATTCTTGGTTTGTTTTTCTTTGATCTGTCCAAGTCTGTCCCAAAATGATTATATCATTCACTATTTATAATCACTAAACACTTATGAAGCTCTTGGTAATTATATGCAATTTGTGAGATTTTGTAAACTCTGCTTTTTGTCCTCAAATTAGAATTAGAATTGACCCTGCTCTATTATTTTCCATGGACCCTGAGGAAGCCCCTATTTATCCTTTACATACAAGGATAGACATTTTATCAGAATAGTCTTGGGGCTAATGATCTTCTCCTTTCCTCTGAACTTTTTCCTTTCTAAAGAAATAACTCTTTCCTTCTTCCTCCCATCCCTCTGCTTCTCCCTCACTTCTCTCTCCATTGCTGAGAACTCCTGAGCTAATATTATTTTCAATATGGTAACAGAGTCCATAATGTAGACAAAATAAAGCAACAAAGTACAATACTTTCCTATAAAATGTGAATGTCTGAGACACAGTGAGGATTTTTTTAAAGTGGTGGAAATATCATACTTGGGAATGGATGTGGGTTTGTTCTTCAATGAATCAATGGTGAATATTTTTAAAAAGTCAGGTACTGCAGGGGCACCTAGGTGGCTCGCTCACTCAGTTAAGCATCCGACTCTTGGTTTCGGTTCGGGTCATGATCTCATGGGTTGTGGGAGGGATAGAACTCACATCCAGTTCCTCACTCACCAGGGAGTCTCACTGAAATATTCTCTCCCTCTCCCCCTGTCCCCATGCTCACTTGCTCCCATACACATTCTCTGTCTCTAAAAATAAATAAATCTTTTAAAAAATATGTACTGCAAAATAAAAAATATATGCCACCTCATACACTGGAAAAAGGGGATATAGGTGGTTTATTAATAAAGCACTTTATCAGTAGGAATGTTTCATTTCTAGGACTATATAATAGGAAAATAACAGCATAAACAGCATTGGTCAATTTGATAACTTTTTAATCAAAACACCTATAAATATATAGTTTAAGGTAATATATAACAATGGTCTATGTTTTAAAACTTTAAAGACTTCCACATTCATTACATATTTTTGACTTTCAAAAACCTGGATGGAAGATAATTATTCCTATGAAGAAATACATTAAGAGAAACTAAGTATCTGGCTAGTAAAAAATTTATGGATCCAATCCCACTTTTTCCTCTTTTGAATTTTGGAACATTTTTCACAATCCCATTCAAATTCTTTAGTAACTAAATCTCCATTCTCTCCAGTATTCAGAATCCCTATATGGAAAGTTGTTACTTTTATTTCCTTTTTCTTTTTTTCATGTGGAAGGTGAAAAATAGAGATGCTTTTCAGGAGTAACATTGTGGTAAGTATGTCACCAAAAAAGAAAAAAAAATGTACAGTCATAGAGGAAAACTCACCAAAGCCTTGCACACTCTAGTACTTGCCATCACAACTTCACATGGGCATGTCTATCTGCCATTGATCACTTCTGCATAGGTGGTTGTAAACACTGTATTCTTTGGGATCTCAATGCTAAAACATGTTTAAGGGCAATTCTTGGCCCTTCACAGTGTCCAATGTTGAGAAAACTGAAAAGCACATGCAATTCCCACCTTACATTTCCACAACTGATTTAGTATCACTTGAGAAATAAGGTCTAATACAGAAGAAAGGACATCCTAACCTCACCGACATGGCAGACATCCGACCTCACCGACTTCCTTCTAGAAGACTGTTCAGTCTATCAAATTAACTTGTTTAAGATTTTGCTTATTTGAGGGAGAGAGAGAGAACACAAGCAGGGGAGGGAGAGGGACATGCAGACTCCGTGCTGAGCCCCCCATTGGGGCTCGATCTCATGGCCCTGAGATCAACACCTGAGCCAAAATCAAGAGTCTGACGCTCAGCCGACTGAGCCATACAGCCCCATATTCCACCGTATTAACTTCTGCTTTGTTCCCTCCCTTCTGATAAGGAACTGCATGTAAAAAGGAGGATGAATGTAAAATTTATCTATCCCAACTAATTTAACACAAAGGACTGAGGAAGATAGATTATCTGAGTGATGGATAGTGTATAACTTTCCATTTACTTTTAAAACTAGGTATTTGTCTTATTATGCAAGTGATGTGGCTAGATCGATAGAACTTCCCACTGGATTTAAGTCATTCCTGCCCCAAATACATCTTTAAATATGAAGGGGTGGCACAGCCACCTCACCGATCAGTGAGAGTCTGCCCTTCTCAGTTCTCCTGAATTGTTTTTGCTTTTGCTTCCCATTCTAGCAGAAATTATGAGGAACTGACTAGAATGAGCAAGTAAGGGGCACTTCCCAAGAGTATTTTTAAGTCAGAATATAAATGAATACTAGTGACAGCGCAATCCAGATGACCCCACGATCCCACCATGGATATCATCATCACACTTGGGTTCACAGACTCTACCATTTATCAGGTGCCATCGTGTGCAGACGCTTCATCTCATTTGATACTAAAGGAACTGTGAAGAAGATGTTATTATACCCATTTTACAGACAAGGAGGCAGAGGCTCAGAGAGGTCAGCTGCCTGCCTGTTGGCAGTCCCGCCAGGGTATGGATCCAGGGCTTGGGAGTCAGAGGGCCATACTCTACACTCCATTTCAGAGAAATCTAGAGTTCCTTCAGCATAAGACATTTATCAGCTCTGACTTACATTCATACAAGGCAAAGTGGGTGCTGGGACATTGAGGACTTCATTACATAAATACCCGTAACGTACAGAGAGGAAAAACTTTAGAATCAACTACCAAATAGAAGGAGTAAGATCCAGGGACTTAGAAGTTAAGGTAGATGGGATGTAAATAATCCTGTTTGTTATCTAAATGGCAATAAAATTACAAATATAAATTTTAAATGTACAGTTCATTTACTAACTCTGAGATTAAAAGATAAAGAAATTATATGCTCCTTAGACTAAAAAACCCACTTCTTTTCTCCCCACACCACCCCCACTTTTTCTTACAAGTGGGCCTGCATCCTTTATCACACAGTGTACACCTAGCTCCAGATCTCCTATTTTGGTGGGAACTATGTCTGAGAAAGAATAGTTTGTCCTTTTATTTTTTAAAATGTGGGTAAGAGAAATATAAGAGAAATAATAGTTGTGTATAACAAATCTCATGAAGGCATTTAAAAAAATCATTCTGAAGCTGCAACTAGAAGATGCTGGTTGGCCATTTAACTGCACAGGTATCCAATGGCCATAACCTGAAGTTCATGAGAACTCACATTCCTTAAATTAAGAGAACTCACGGTAAGTTCTAAAAAGTTCAGTGACATCACCGAAATACCTATAGCAAAACAAACTGTCTCTGTAATTCATTATACTGACATACTTCCCAGAGTAGCTGCTTCTTAAAACACTGAACAAGTTTCTAAATATCTGAGTGATAACTGGCCAATCTAGTTTGTACCTATAGTGAGAAATCAAGTAAACTTTTCTGGGATTCAATTAGTAAATTTATCTTTTTAACTGATGTGTAGCCAGTAAAATGTAAACTTAAATTTAAGTACTCCCTTACAGGTTCGAGAGCAATCATTTTCTTATGGGGCTGACATCTATTTTAATATTCACATAAAGGACAAAAGACCATGATGTAGTAATGACTTATTTTTAAAATTAGGTAAATATTTAATTATTTCATTTAACTTAGAGAATTGCATTTTTCCCTTAAAAAAATAAGTATGTCAGGCTGTGTTTTTTACGTATTGTGTTGCCTCACTCAAACTTGTCTGGAGCCAGTGAATGAACATATTTCATATTCAGTGGAGAGATTTTTATCAGTACACTTAAAGGCAGCAGGGTGCCTGATTAGCTATGCCTGCCATCTGCATAGCCCTCCAGGTGCAAGAGGCATTAGCTTTATTTAATATTACCACAACATTAATTTTACTCCATTAATTTATGTCATTTGTCCTTTATTTCAAACTCAGATTGCCAAAACAAAAGCACTGGAGGTGATGACCCAATTCTGGTTTTAGAGAAAGCCTTATAAGCAAAATCGTAACCTCATTAGCAAGAATATTCTTAAGAACAGGAATTGACTGTCTTGCTTTCACATTTTAATAAAGGAGCCTATAAACAAAACCTTCCTGACTTTGGTATCATAGGGTTTTCCCAAAAAGGGAGTATCTTCCGAGATCACTGTTGCAGGTGGCAGTGACAAGGCACTAGAAAATACCAAATCACATAATGAAAAGGTATTTTCTTTCAGTTCCTTTAAGTAAAGAGTTACCTGCTGAGTCATTACTACCATTTTAACATTTACTTCTCCCTTTCTAGCAAAGCTAGCAGGCCTTCTGACCCTTGGTAGGTAAGAGTATCCTGATGGAATTTAATAAAGTGGGTTTTGCTTGTAGTTACTTTATACTTATGGCAAATGATAATAGTTTTCCATTTAAAGTACTGAGATACAGGGACACCTGGGTGGCTCAGTTGGTTAAGAGGCTGCCTTCAGCTCGGGTCATGATCCCAGCTTCCTGGGATCAAGTCCCGCATCAGGCTCCTTGCTCGGCAGGGAGCCTGCTTCTCCCTCTGCCTCTGCTGCCACTCTGCCTGCCTGTGCTCTCTCTCTCTCTCTCTGACAAATAAATAAGTAAAATCTTTAAAAAAAATAATAAAGTGCTGAGATACAATTTCTCTTGTAACCACATTAGTCTATATTTAAAGAAAAATATTTTGTAATCATACTGTTAATTACTAAGTATTATATAAGTTAATACAAGGATATGGAAAACATGGATTGTATGACAACTGGAATTTTGGTATAAACTGATTTACACCAACCCACGTTAGAGGAAAAAGACAGTATTACACAAAAATGAGAGGTGAAAGCTATTAAAGAAAGCTATGGAATCTATATTACTCTCTGTCTACCAGGATAGAACACACATGCACAACTATTACCATTTCTTGATAGATTATCCTGTGCATGGTACCAATGCTTAATATAGAGTTACCTCCCTGGATTTTCCAAACCAAGGTAAATCCATATGTCTTACCAAATGGAATAAAGTGCCATTGGGTTAATGAAGTTCAGGGGAGTAGAACTTTGTGAAATATTTCAAGGTAGATTCAGGGGAAAAAAATCGTTATTTCTAATACATCAGTAAGAAAAGAGAGAAAAAGTATGTTTTCCAAGGACAAGGGTGCTGTTTTTGAAAATTTGTACCCATGCAAAGAGGAGGAGGGCGGGAGAGGGAAGGAGAAAGGATCTCAAAGTATTTCCAAGGGACACAACCCTCTGAAAAAATGCCCAGTGTTGAATGAACAAGTTGAAGCTCCTCCTAGAAACCGCCCAAAGCAGTCTTTTGATGGTAGTACTTTCAGGATCCTCAGGAAACATTTTTAGTGAGGGAATTCTGAGGTCACGGCTATAGATTTGCCTCCTTTTGACAGAATTCTAAGAGCCCACTATTGAACTTTCAGTACTTCCCCAGTAAGTAAAATTCTTAGATAATACATTTTTTTCTAATTCACATCAAAATGAACCATATGGACAACCCACCCATATTCTGAAGGGAAAAAGTAGCCAGATATCAAGTATACAAAAGTCACTTTTAAAACATTTGCTCTGCCTAGTTTTCATGCTCTTGCTTTAGGAATTTTCTTGCCACCCACAATTTTTTTTTTCCATTTGAGGGGACAGAGGCCAATCCCATCTTACAAATAACTCTCTTTTGAAAAGGTTAAAGTTAAAACTTAATTCCTAGTAGATAAAATTGAGGAACATCTTAGCATAAATCAAGTGCATTCCAGAACACCTGTCACCGACACGAAACAACACACCAGGGCTGCTGGAAGCAGGTGATGATAGTTTGGACATTCCCACACCTAGACCAAAAAAAAAAAAAAAAAAAAAGGCTCTTTGGCCCTGTCTCCCTGCAGGCATCCTTTCGACCTCTCTACTCACGAAGGCCATAAACCAGTGTGCACCATCTTCAGACAAGCAGACAGCTGACCAGATCTAGGGCAACATGGGACTGGTCCCCTCAGTGCAAGGAATAGGGTCCTTGGCTTCACCAAACCTATCACACTCTGCTTAACACTATGCCCCCAAAACTCGTCCCTTTTCTTGTCTCATCTTTCATGAATGTTTGCGTTTTCATGCTTCCCGCTCCGTCCTCGTTCTGATGTGTGGAGCCTACTGACGTGTGACATCGCACCATGAGGACGTCCGCAGCTACACACGAGTTAATGCTGAAGAAACGAAACACCTGATTATTATTGTTCTCCTTAGTGTGATTGTCATCACTGTCCTCTGGGAGGGATCGCAAAGAACACAAGGAGTGTGTAGCATTCACCAGTGTGATTTCATCACATGAGGCATTATATGGCACCTATAATGGGCAATTCACTGTCTTGAGTTGTGCATCCCAATGACTGTAAGGTTCAAGTCCCCAAACCCTTTGCGCAAACACTTTCTTCCACAGAGTACTTGTATATCTACACAAAATAATTAAATACAGGAAGCATAAGCCTTTGTCACGTCTCTCCAATGCTGGTGAATCTATATGTTCCTCTCAATCTTTCCCTTCCTTCCTCCCTCCTCTTTCCTGTGCTGACTTTGTTAATTAGTAGCAATGCAGGGGGTGAGCTTTTCCTCAGCGTTTTAATATCCCTACAGTGGCATGCCCAGTTTCTTTTTTTGCATTTAGCGTGAAGGCTGCAGCTAGCCAACTAAAACAATATTAATACCATGAAATGAATCACAACCTACCATTTAATCATTTGCAGGCTCAACACACATGTACAGCTCTTCTCCTGTCAGCCAGGTATAATGATGGTAGCCACGAATATAAAAACATTTGAGACACTGTTACTAGTGTTCCCAGGCCTCTGTAACAATACCACAAATTGGGTGGATAATAACAGATATTTATTCTTTCACGGATCTGGAGGACACAAGTCTGAAATCAAGGTGTCAGTAGGGCCAGACTCCCTGGGAAGACTCTAGGGAAAAATCTTCCTGACTTCTTCTAGTTTCTGGTAACCCCCAAGGTGGTCTTTGGTTTGTTTTTTTGCCCCAGCTTTACAGGGCCGTCCTCCCCTATGTCTCTGTGTCTCCATACAGCTTTAAGGAGTTAGGGCTCAGCATGATCTCATCTTAACTAATTTTATCTGCAAAGCCCCTATTTCCAAATGAGATCACATTCTGTGGTTCCTTGTGGCTGTGAGTTTTGGGGAGGTGCTTCTCAGACAAGTACACACACTTACCTGGAACTGTTCTCCTTGGGGTTCCCCCACATATTTACTCAAACTTTAATTTGGTTGGTTAAGCCACTCAGCTCAGTCTACCATGGAGTGTTGAGGAGAATACCTCCTGAATTGTTACAATGCGTGGGCCTATCCATTCCGTATAAGAATCACAGAAGGCTTCTATTTTAGAACTGGATGCAAGCTTTGAGATAAGATGACCTATCATTTTATAGATGAGTGAATCAGGCGGAATGCACACATTCATTGGCTAGTGAGGGGCAAAACTAGCAGAAGAAACGTTCCCCAAATCCTTGCGCAGTGTTCAAATCAGACGTTTTGCATCTATTAACATAATAACTTCATTATGACGTCTTCTCTCTGAACTAGCTTTAGCTCGACTACCCCCAAGAACAATTCACAATGTTACTGCATTAATAAAGCACCTCTGGAAAACCAGATAGAGACGGGACACTTCGGTATTAGGAAAACTTCTGGATGTAAAAAACATCCAGTTTTTCATCCATGGCGTCCAAAGTTCTGATTATAACTCTGGACCATGTGTTCAGTTAGACAGAATAAAAACCAATTTTAAATTGTAAATCTTGAACAATATAATGGAGCTTTTTCCCAGTAAAAAGAACAAACAAAAAAATACGCCTGTTTCTTTATTTGTGCACCCTGAAACTTGTTATTTATTCACTTCAGTTCTCCATTTACACAAAAGTGCTATAATAAAATATCTGTACACTACTTCTGTTACAAATATAGATAATATTTAAAGTGACTTTATATATTCTAATGTAGGAGTTTCACGCTCTAAAATGGGAATGAACACATGATAATTCCTCACCAGTTGTCTCAATAAACAGCTCCATCTGTTTCCCTTAGTCTTAAACTATTGTATTATAAGATGTTAATATAAGGCAATGAAATGAAGTTATGTTTATCCCCTTAATTTTTCTATCAATTTACTAATGGCACACAACCAAAATAATTACTAACACGTTGCTTTTTTCTCTGTCATTAAGATTAATAGTAATTGAAGACCAATTGCACAGTGTGCATTTTTAGTGTTGCATCGGTTTAAACCAGCATTAAGGATTCTGAGAGACTTCCATGTTCCTCCATGGCTAGCACGGCTGCTTTCTAGAGAAACGACAGTCAGTAGTGGGTGGCATCACCATCTTAGTTACAGAAACATGGAAATATTTTATAACAGGTCAAAAATAAAAATGAACATCGAGATTTGCATCAGCTGTGTTCTTTATCAACTTAGGACACTGTTTCATATAATCACTATTTACTCAATCTTAGGAACCCACTTTAGGAAGAAAATATGTATGTGTATATTAAAGGTAGGAGATGCAATGTTTTATAATATTCAAATACTGTAAATACTGAGAGTATTTTTTAGGATTTCTAATAGAGATAACTTTTCTTTTCTAGTTAGAAATGGGGAGGGGAGTTACTGATAAAATGAAGTATTTTTTAAATAAAATTTGAGATTTTCTTCTTTATTTTATATTTTCATTCTCACCCTAGTTTACTAAAGCCATTTCTCTTACATTCAGTTTGGAATTATTTTCTTCTTTCTCTATAAACACATGTTCTCTATGAACACATGTTCAGCACATCGTAATTTCTGCACCCGTGACTGCTGAATGTCAGACATCTTTACAAAGGACAGGGCTGACCAAACACACAGTCCTTCCCTTTGAGTTTATGTTCACAAAATCCAAGGAGAAGGGAAAAATGATGCTAGGTTGCAAGAAAATCATTTCCACATGAGAAAAACAAACTTAAATGGTACTTCCCCCCCTCCTAGAGTTCTGAAGAGCCTGAAGAAGATGGCACAGGGAAAGTCATCCGCGAGATCAGTTCCGTTCCCTTCACAGTGTGGGACGAGCAGGGGGTCGAGTTAACCCCACTCTGCAGTAAATTCAGGAGAGAACCATCAAAGTGACAGTTCCCTTCGTCCGCTTAAGGATGGCCACAGCTTCTTCGTGGGTCACCCCTTCCAGACTCTGCCCATTGACAGCAATTATCTGATCACCCCTTTTGAGACGCCCGTCTTCCGAGGCTGCTCCCTGCAATTATAAAGTAGGCTTGTTTGCTTCTCAAAAAATGCTGCCTCGCAGCTACACAACAGAAAAAGATCGAAACAAGAATGCAAATTGCTCTACATGTACACACACATGCCCTCGGTGCTCCCGGGTGCTCCACGGACATAAGCAATGATGAACAGACACAAAGGAGGTCTTGCTCCTAAATGGTTTTAGCACCAAGATTCCAACTGCAGAGAGAATCCAGCAATCAACAGATTAGTTGGATGGTTTTTTGGCCATTCGGCACAGCAGTTGGTGGGAACTCAAATTAATAAAGAATATTTGGGAATTTGCCTAGGAAGAATGATTTCATAGGATCCAGAGTTTTTTTTATCCTGTAAAGAAGGTCTATAGAAGACGATAAAGGACTGGACAGGAACAAAAGCAGGTTTACAGGACATGGGCATGAGGCTATGGAACCAGAAGGTATGCAGAAACATGAAGGCCACACACACGTTGACAAGGGCAGGGTAGAACGCGAGTCCTAAAAAGTCTAACTATAATTCTTTCTGCGGCTTGAAGAGGCTGCTCGAGCTGCTTGTTCTTTACTTTCTCAGGGCTTATGGAGTCTTCATATTTCTTACGGGCCTTAAAATGATTCAGATTAAACACAGACATTGCTGTGTGAAAAAGAATCCCATCTTAAGGCATGCTTATAGTAGGCAATTATGCAATTAAATATAAGATTAAAAATATGGAAAAGTTAATGAGGAATCCATAATGATGAAATTCTTAAAATATGTTCTGACTAGTATGCCTTAAATAAATTGTTCCAAGGCTGAGGAAACGGACTGCATGACTCTTCTATTCACTGACAAATGCTGTTTGTATTTTTGGACATACCAATGGCTTTTAAAAAATCTCATAAATTAAGCCTATAACTAGGTTGCTGTAGATACAGCACTTTAAGTTGGTTAAAAATAATAATTCTTGGGGCGCCTGGGTGGCTCAGCGGGTTAAAGCCTCTGCCTTCGGCTCGGGTCATGATCCCAGGGTCCTGGGATAGAGCCCCGCGTAGGGCTCTCTGCTCAGCGGGGAGCCTGCTTCCTCCTCTCTCTCTCTGCCTGCCTCGGCCTACTTGTGATCTCTGCCAAATAAATAAATAAAATCTTTAAAAAAAATTAATAATAATAATAATTCTTTTTCAAAATAATGGAATAAAACCTCCACAGGTAGGCACTTTAAAGAATGACAGTGCTAATCTAAAGCCCTGGGTCAAACTGTTTAATAGGTCGGCCGTAAAGTTTGTTTGCTCCTTTGCACTGTAAAATCATGAGGTTCCAGATTTTTTCCCTGCAGGAAATTATGTCCAATTTTGGAGCTCCTGAAAAAATGTCTTAAGAACGTATTAACAATAATTATATGGGTTTGAATTATTTTAATGGTTTCCCCAATGTTGCAACAAATTTATTCTTATTCTAAACATGCTTAAAATAGCTTACTTTATCATTAAAACTGAATGCAATTTTTTAAAAAACTGAATTCCCTAATTGCAAATAGCAGATTTACTGCAGGTGACAGAGCTTCTGGATACTCTGCAATTTTTTCAGTTGTGATTTTTCTATTTTATTCAATAAAATTAAATGCAGATAAATGCTCTATTAGTTATTTAACCCGTGTACCTATTTTACATACTTTTCTGTGTCTGTTTTATATTACCAAACCAAAAAAAAAACACAAAGGAAAAGAAATGCCAGCCCTCTATAGCATATATATTTAAAATATCCCATTTTCAAAACACATTCAGTCATAGGCAACCTGTTTTCAAAGGACAAAAAAATCAGGCATTACTGTCGAACTAAAGTTCATTAATATTTTTATTGCATATTGTCAAGTGTTCCCATGGAATTTCAATTTGAGCCTACTTTCCTTTAAACATAACTAAACCTCATATTGAACAAAAATATTTAATGACTTGCTCCTGAAAGGAGTTCCAAAAGAAAATGATCAACTGTTAACCATTTGGCGTTACCTCAGGCCATAAACTAATAAGCCAGCTGCTGACCACGATTAATGAATGTTTGGGGGATGGGGGTGGTTAAACTGCAAGCTTACCTTCGCGAACACTGTTTTAACATAAATGGGTAAGTCTCCATGAGGGCTTCCGTATCCTCCTACTATGCTGAAGCCTAAGCCATCTGGGCCTCGGTCTAGTGTAATAGATTTACACTGAGGAGGTCTACAGTAAAGGGAAGAAAGGAAAAAGAGGTTTTCGATTCTTAAATTCCTACCTGTAAGTTACGGATTATCTGACATCCACCTAGAACCAATACAAACCTCAGTGCCCCCGACAGTGAGTACACCACGGTACTCTGGGGATGCTTGCACTGTCCATGCACGCTGTGCTCAGTATTTTAAGTTTACATACTCCAACAAAATCCTATTTAGTACCCTACATCTATTACTCGTTTACAGTTCCCCTAAACTAGCATATTCACAACACGCTCTCATTGCAGGCACGCGCGTTCTTTCCCCAGGTTCTTTAAAGGAAGAAGGTTACAGCACAGAGCTCTAACGGTGGAGTGAGTCAGAAACATCAGGACTCCCAAGCTCAGAGAGAAACAGCCATTACTAGCAATGTAAAGCCTGCATCACATTTAAAAATTCTCAAATGTTCCGCTCTTCCCCTCTCTTTATGGTTCAATTCTTTTGTACACGCTTGCTGGGGAACTGTGAGTTTTTTAATCAAAAGGATGATTTAGTAAATGGGTTGGTAATGTTGAAATTTCAAAAGGGCAGAAGGTTTCAAAAGGTTCCTTCCATGTCACACAGGGTAGTGATGTCAAGACGAAAATGGTCCTCAAAGAACACAGAGCCAAAACTGTGGGAAGGGTAGTGGCATGCTACCTGTCTCTACATGATAAACTAAATCCATGCCACAATTATTTAACAGTTTAGAAACACTTGGTTTTTGTATCTCAAACTTCATCTCCTGTTTTTTCACCTTTATGTGAATGGTAGGGACACAGAAAGCACAGTATATGCGCTCACCCTAAATCCTCCTGAAATATGCTGCTTGATGTCAGCCCAGTGAAAGAAAGACCAGAACTGGCTGGCTCCTGCTGATGACCTGTGACCACACTCACATCTCCTCCAGCGACTACCTATGCACGGGAGAAAGAGAGAAAGACACATGTTCCTGTGGCTAGGGAGGGAGACATCAATAACTCTCCTTCAAAAATAGCATTTGGACTAAAACATGCCCTTTATTGTCCACTTAATCATTTCTGTGAACCTGATATACAACATAAAGAGAAATTTCACAAGGTCCAGAGGCCTCTCCAACTGACAGGAAACATCTTTTAGTAATTCAATTCTGCAAAGTTCTTTGATGTTTTCAAAACATGGTCTCAAATGCAATTATTTTTTTTTAAGAGCTTTAGAATAAACAGCCACTCATACCACTTAACATTCTAGCCATTAATCATTTGCAGCTAAGACCCTGTATTTTTTTTCCCCTTTAGATATAAAGTATCAAACAATGAACACATCAGGATAAAATGTTTCATACATACTTTCTCAGAACTCCCCAGTGTAATCATTTATGTTCATGGGAAATATTAAATGAAATAACATCAGGAGATTTAAGAACTTTTACTGCTCTAATGCTTACAGCTCCTGTGTCCTCTAGCCACCCAGACTGTGAAGAGTGCTTGGGATACAACTCTTTACCTGCATTTCAATGGAGCCAGAGGCACTTTTCAGTAAGTTAACTGCTTGAGTGTGAGTCATCCCCTCAGTGGAAGTGCCGCAGATAGTGACAATCCGGTCCCCAACCTGCAAGGGAGACAAGAAATCAGCCATCTGCTAAAGCAGCCATGGAGAGTGAGGCCGGGACCGGAACAATGATCTCCTCTACCCGCACACCACGTACACACTGCTCTCAGCAACTGAACTACAACGGAGGAAGCGGGTAATTTCAAGAAGTAGCCACCACAGAAAGAAGCTGTCCATAATAATGGAGTTGGGTAGTCTCCAGAGGAAGGGGGAAAACCATTCGTCCCTCTCTTCACTTCTCCTGGGGAAGAGATAGCTTCTTATTAAAGAATAAAATATCTAGGGGCACCTGGGTGGCTCAGTGGGTTAAAGCCTCTGCTTTCGGCTCAGATCATGATCCCAGGGTCCTGGGATGGAGCCCCACATCGGGCTCTCTGCTCCTCGGGGAGCCTGCTTCCTCCTCTCTATCCCTGCCTGCCTCTCTTGCCTACTTGTAATCTCTGTCAAATAAATAAATAAAATCTTTAAAAAAAATTTAAAGAATAAAATATCTGATATCATTTAAACCCCAGAATTTCTTTAGATGTTTTTATTACACACGTTAGCTGTGACCAAGTCAGCTGCGACTCAAGGCCAAGCCTGGCCCACTGCTTGTTTTTGTTGACAAAGCGGGGACGGAAGACAGCCCTGCTCACTCATCGCTTTCCCAGGGCAGAACTGGGCCGCCGCCACAGAGGCCCAAGTATTCATGATCAGTCCGGCACAGAGAAATTTTCTGCTACGTGCAATTATCAATTTTTAAGTGTCAGTCAGTCACAAGTTCAGATATCAAAAGAGATTGAGCCATTTCTAGTTTAGGGACTAAACTAAGTGGTTAAGTTCTGAGACCCTCTGTGACCCATGAGGCCACACAGATTTTACTTCACTGAGACCTGAATGGAATAGTCACCTGATTGCAGAACTGGACAGTGAGCATCAACAGGGCTCCACCTCCGCATAACCCCTCAACTCTGAAGCACATTTTGTATAGTTTCACTACGTAAATCACATTTACATTAAACTTCTGCAAAATGGATGATCAATTGCAACATAAATGACAGTTCTCAATTTAATGATGTTGCAGTGGCATTTAAGCCAGTGACACACGCAAGGAGAAAATTTCATCTCATACTGGTATTCTGAACCACCTTGTTTTAACTTATTTCACAGAGCTGGAGACAAGTAAAAAGTAGTAAGAAACAAGAGCAGATCTTCCCGTCTCATTTACTTGTCAATCTGCATGCCACAGCAAACTCTCCTCTCTTCGTTTTCTTCACCTTTGCTCAAAGCAAACTGCCGCGGTCAGATTAGGGATTTAAAAGCAGATACAGGCATTGAAAACTGGCTGCAACAAGTGATGACATTCAAAGGGTTTATGAAACCTTTCGCCAGATTTGCAAGGGCTGCCGCGGTTATGGGTAGAACTTACTCTGAGTTTCTGGGTCTGAGCTGCAACTCCATTCGGGTGCATCATTGCAATAAATATAGGAACATCCCCAAGTGGGCTGCCCACTCCTCCAGCAATGCTGATTCCCAGTGAGTCGGTAGGCCCCTGGCATGCAAGAGATGAAAATATTTCAGTCAATGTGGTATTTTAAATTGATGTTTGGTTTCTTTGGCCCGATGGCCCGATGCTGTACAGTTAACTCAGGTCTTGGAGGTGTGAGGTAATGAAGCTCAAGGAAACTGTATTACTTCATTTGACATGGGTCCTTAGTGTGACTTAGGAAAAGAAGCATCTGTCCAGGAAATAAAAGGAATCAAAACACATTAAATGAAAATCATGCTGTGGATATGATGAAAAGCAGGTATACTGATGAGGTGAAAGATCCCAAATTTGGAATCAGAGAGATCTGTCTTCAAAGCCAAGAACCCACACTTATAGATGTTGGGACCTGACCAAGTTCAGCCCTCCTAATGAGTCACTAGATGTTCACGGACAAAATGGAGCTCAGAGGAGCCCTCCCAGGGGGCTCGCAGAAGATACCACACGAGATGATGATAACATGATTCGTCTACAAGAACGCTCAGCAGAGAACAAAGGCTCAATAAGCTGTAGCTGCTTTTATGTTCTCTCTTGTGCACGGCTGTCCAGGGAATCTGTTTCACGGGAATAAGAAGGATCTGTGGGAGGCAGAGAGGCTTGCTTCGCAGTACGAGAAGTGAAAGTTGGGGCAACACCTCGTGTGGGGTTGGGTGGAAGCCATTTTGGGCACTACAGGATACGCCAACAATGACTTTTCATATAAGGTCCTGTGACCAGGAAATTCAGTGAACACTACTGTGGTATTCCCGCTATAGACAATACATGATCTTTCTGACGCTATGGTAAAATAGTGAGACAGCTAACAGGAAAATACACATGGAGATGCCCCTGTGGTCAGCAGAGTTTGTACCATTCTCTCTCCCCACGTTACCTTTTTTATTTCAACTGTTCTTAATCCCTGTATTTCAGATGCCACTGTAAAGTGAAAAAAATATGGTTATTAAAGTATTTTTATGTTCAATTAAATTTTAGTCAATGCCTGAAGCTGGAATGGAACTGAGAGACAGTATATGTATGTGTGTGTGTATATATATATATATATATATATATATATATATATATATATATATTTTTTTTTTTTTTTTATAAAGAGAGAGTGTGCTCAAAGTTGCCAGTACATATGACTAAATCTGTCTCACACAGGGAATCTTTATTTTTCCAGTTGGAAAAATGTGCATACCACCCCATTTCTTCCTTCTTATTTTAATCGTTGATTATATAACTGCAAAATCCACTTTGAATGAGTCAAGGGCAGAACAGGCTTTGGATAGGAAGACACATGTGCACAGCTGAGAAAAATAAAGTCATGGACACATTAAAAGGAATTCATGGACTTAAGTGGCTAAATTTCTAGAATATTAATCACATTGCAAACAGAGATTGCCATATGGTTAGTTCTTCAATTTGAACAACTTTCAACTAATGCTCCAAGCCAAAAAACCCTCTGCATCATGATTTCATGTAATTAAAACACAGGAGGATCACACTAATTTTCTCAATCAAAATTTTTGCAGTCTTCATGGAAAAAGAAGTCTTCACTTAATACCATCTTCTGAATTATTGGTGTTAGATTAAACAGAAAAAGGAAATAAAAATCAAGCACATCAGTCTGCTTAGTAAGAAAAAATTACAGAATCCAGGATTCTAATGTTCAGTATATCTTATAGAAAAAAAACAACAAATGGAAAAACTAAACAACAAAGACACAGCTTCATGTTGTTCAAAGTATTTGCCAACACACACCTTTGCACCCATATTAGGATATGAAAAGATTTGGGGAATGAGAGCTCAGAGGTAAATTAATACAGGGGAAAAAAAAATCAGTGTTGGTTACCAAAATTCAAACCAGTAAATCATACTGAAAATATCAAACCAATCTTACGTGCATTCTTCTTCAAGCTACTTTCTAGTGACTCAGAGGTGCTGGATCCAGAAAGTGGAAAAGTGAATGATGACAGGCTGCCTTCACTCATCTACAAATACACAACAATTATTTTAGAAAGTGTTGAAGTAAAAGGCGAAAGATTTATACGATCTGAAGAGAAACCAGAGTACAAGAGGGACGCCTGGGTGGCTCAGTTGGTTAAGCAGCTGCCTTCGGCTCAGGTCATGATCCCAGCGTCCTGGGATCGAGTCCCACATCGGGCTCCTTGCTCGGCAGGGAGCCTGCTTCTCCCTCTGCCTCTGCCTGCCACTCTGTCTGCCTGTGCTCGCTCTCTCTCCCTCT
>PISX010009178.1:0-77410 GCA_004024625.1 Mellivora capensis | reverse complement strand
ATACAAATGGCTATCAGACACATGAAAAAATGTTCATCATCACTAGCCATCAGGGAGATTCAAACTAAAACCACATTGAGATACCACCTCACACCAGTTAGAATGGCCAAAATCAGCAAGACAGGAAACAACGTGTGTTGGAGAGGATGTGGAGAAAGGGGAACCCTCTTACACTGTTGGTGGGAATGCAAGTTGGTGCCGCCACTCTGGAGAAAAGTGTGGAGATTCCTTAAGAAATTAAAAATAGAGCTTCCCTATGACCCTGCAATTGCACTACTGGGTATTTACCCCAAAGATACAGATGTGGTAGGCCATCTGTACCCCAATGTTTATAGCAGCAATGGCCACGGTCGCCAAACTGTAGAAAGAACCAAGATGCCCTTCAACGGACGAATGGATAAGGAAGATGTGGCCCATATACGCTATGGAGTATTATGCCTCCATCAGAAAGGATGAATACCCAACTTTTGTAGCAACATGGACGGGACTGGAAGAGATTATGCTGAGTGAAATAAGTCAAGCAGAGAGAGTCAATTATCATATAGTTTCACTTATTTGCGGAGCATAACAAATAACACGGAGGACATGGGGAGATGGAGAGGAGAAGGGAGTAGAGGGAAATTGGAGGGGGAGATGAACCATGAGAGACTATGGACTCTGAAAAACAACCTGAGGGTTTTGAAGGGGCAGGGGGTGGGAGGTTGGGGGAGCCAGGTGGTGGGTATTATGAAGGGCACGCATTGCATGGAGCACTGGGTGTGGTGCAAAAACTATGAATTCTGTTACGCTGAAAAGAAATTTTTAAAAAATAATTTAAAAAAAGAAATAGCACCTCCATTAGACTATAGGTACCCTGCAGGCAGGGATCACTTGTTTTCAAATATATTTATCTAGTGTTTAACAGCACCAGGCCCACAGTAGATACATTTCTGTAGACATGATAAATTTCTACACAGAGGCGATCCAAGACCAAGTCCTGACTCCATCACTAATACACTTTCAGAGTGACCCTAGGAAATTTCCTTTTCCTCCCTGGACCTCAACCTTCCTCTTTGTAAATTGAGGAGCCTGGACAGGATTTTCTCTAAGCTCCCTTCCTGATCTAATATTTGACAAGTCTGTGGCCATTCTACCCCGTTGATGCTCCTAGAAGTTAATTAATGCTACAAACTGAGGAGACAAGAGTAAGTCACAAATCACTTTGTATTTACTGATACATATGCATTTAAAACAGGTTCTGTAAAAAGCTACAATACCATATTGCACATTTGGCCTACTTTTGTCTCTTTTGAGGTCAAGAGTTTTTGTTTTTATTTTTAATTCTTTATTTGGATTGTTAAGCAAAAGGAAAACCAGGACAAGTTGCTACTAACATACTCTGCAGCTTGAACCTTGGTGGCTAATTGCACTCTTACTGTGATTGATGAACATTGCACCATAATCAGCTGGAAGCTCCTGCCTTCCACGCAGCAGAAACAAGGTCACAGAGCAGGGCTGGGGAACTGCCATCTAGCAAGCAGCTCTGCTTGTCTGCTGCCCAGCAGAAGAGTTTGCCACAATTACATTTGACTCTCAATTCTACCTGTTGTGAAGAAAATTGCTCTCTTACACTGGCTCCTGAGTTGTAAAGAATTTAACAATTTTTAAGTAAAAATTTCAGTCTTTGCCTGGATATCCAATATGAAACAAAAGATTATTGGATGTATGTCCTAAAATATCCAAGGGTCACTAGGAGCTCAGTCTGAAATCCAAGGACTAGAGCAGATGGGTGTTACTGCCCAGGAAAATTGTAATTATGCCTGACCTGTATAGGCTTGACAGTGTAAAAAGCACATCTAGAACCACTGCCTGTAAAGGGGTCAAAGAAGTTAACCAAGTCATTCCTGCAAAATGCCCCCTTGCTGGAGCAGGCGGCTGCTTAAAGCACTGCTTGAGGGCTAGGTAAGAACTGCCTGACAAAGGCTGATACAGGGACTTGAACTTGAGAAACGCTGGACAATTTTTGCTCCGTCTCTTAGGACCTGGTTGCCTCAGAGACTGACTACTTTCCAGAAGCATTAGACATCCATCACCTCGGATTAGTCTGAATAGTTGAGTGATTTGTTAACAAAGAGACATAAGTCTTTTCTTGAGTGGACTTAGAATCTGATGGCCTTGGGATCGAATCCTAACACGGCTCTAATACTTGCCAGCTGTACCATCTTGGCCATGTTCTTAACCTTTTTGGGTCACAGTTTATTCATGAAAAATGTAGTACAGAATGTGGTAAGAGCATCAACCTTGGAGCCTATTGCCTGGATCGGAACCCCTGCTCTACTGTTTATTCATTATATGACCTTAGGCAAGCTAGAGAATCTTTTTATACCTTAGTTTCCTCATCTTTAAATGAGGTTGATTATAGTGCCTCCTTCACAAAGATGTTGAGATGATAAGTAAGTTAATACATGTAAAGTGCTTGGAACAATGCCTAGTACACAGTAAGCATGACATCAGTGTTAGCTACAATGACACTGGGGGGATAATCCTCATCTCTTAGGTTTATCCTCAGATCAACTGAAATGATGAAGGTGAAAAAGAAAGACAGAGAGTTATTAGCACTAGAAGGGACCTTAAAAATTACCCAAATAGCCCCCTCATTTTATAGGTGGGAAATCAAGACTCAGAGATAGAGTGACTGATCCAGGGTCACACTTGATTTAAGGGCAGAGTCCAGGATTCCTGATTCCAACGTCCAAAACTCTATCCTGTGCATTGCATCAGAAAGCAACATCTCCATAGGGCTGACTCTGGAGGGTCCTTTTGGGTAGTCACTGGAACTATGTGAATCAATGCACTTTCCTAGGATAATGAGAGGCATTTGAAATGGAGAGAAAACTTGGAAGAGATGCTCCCCCTTCCCCCACCAACTTCTGAGGTGGCATGTTAGTGCAGGGGGAAGATGGAGGTTGGGGTCAGGCCTGGAAGGAGAGATTTTCAGGAATCACTGCTAGTTCCATGTCATTATTTCAGCTAAAAACCAAACATCTGCCATGTCTAGACAAACTGGAATCCATTTGGTTTGTTTCTGGTGTCAGAGGGTTTTTGTGGTTTTGATTTTGGTTTAGTTTTTCCCTTCAGGTGTTTAGTTAAGCAGTTTCCACTAGGAGTGGTTTCATATCCACTCTTCAGTAGAAACTAAGATTTCACTCCGAGGAGAATGAGTTTGGGATTGGGACCTCTGAGTTCAGCTTTCCCAATTTTGTTGGGGTCATGCCCCCTTAGATTTATCCTGCTTAGAATCACATTTCCCAGTCAAACTACTCAGGAGCGACTGAAAGATGGGTTGGAAGAAAGGGCAGGATGGTAGGAAGACATTATGAAGAATGGCAGAACTACTTGATTCAGAGAAGGCAGAGGTCATGGTTTCTTTCTCAAATCATCTGAGGGTGACAGGGGCTGAAGGAGCATGGACTGTGAGGTCTCTGACAGCAGAGCTGGGATAAATGGGGTGAGGAGAGGAAGAAGAATTTCCAGGGGACAGATTTCAGCAAAGAAAACTTTCTGATTATGAGAGCTGCCCAAGGGTGGTATAGACAATGAGCTCCCAGCTCTGCCTAGAAGGTGTGTTTTAGAAGAAAGAGATTTGGCGGGGTGCCTGGGGTGGCTCAGTCAGTTAAGCAACTGTCTCTTGATTCTGACTCAGGTCATGATCTCAGGGTAGTGGGACAGAATCTCGGGCCCCGGGCTCAGCAGGGAGTCTGCTGGAGGCTCGCTCTCTCCATCTGCTCCTCCTGCTCGCTCTTTCTTTCTAAATAAATAAATAAACAACATTCTTTAAAAAAAAAAAAAAAAGAAAGAAAAGAAAAAGAAAAAGAAGAAAGAAATTTGGATGTGAAGATTGAAACTGACTAGTCAGCTAGATAACTCTAAAAATTTCAAATTCTGGGAGTCTAAAAAACAAAGACAGATTTCATAGAGTTCCCACAGTTAAGAACTAGCTGGAAAGCAGCAAAATCAGAAAGTCATGACCTGTTCCTTCATCTTGCCTATGTTTCTCTTTTCTTTCTGTCTTTCTTGAGCTCACCCTCCTGCTCTTTTATACTACAGGAACCTTTGACATTTTGCAGGGAATAATCTTTTCTTTTAAGTATATTTCTGACTCAGCCTTTGCTCCTTCAGCATCATTAGAGAGTCTGAGCTCTCTGGAGATTAGCTCTGGCCTGTCACCACAGCAACTGCCACGGGGCCCTGTGGGCATCCGTGGTAACAGGCATAGGGCTTTGAGAGTCAAAGCTTGGCTTGTAGTGAGAGGAAGCCCCACAGGGAGCCTGATAGGAAACAAGCATGTTGTGTATGAGGACGTTTTCTTTAATAGGATTAGCTGTGCAGGTGGGCCCTGCAAAGTATGCTGTGTCAAATTCTGGTAAATGGAGGAAATCTTTTTTTAAAGGCAGAAAAGAGACTCGCTTTCCAAGTCCCTGAAGTGAATCCCCTTTGCAAGATGGAGTCTTCCTTTGTAAAATGAATCTCTACCCATGCTGTGACCTGGCTCTTAGTCTAGGACTGGGTGTCTATTAGTGGGACTATCTACAGAGAACTCAAGGGGCACGTTTCCACCTCTGCTGCAGGCAAAGGACAGCAGCAACTCAGCCTGCATGGGGCTGGGGGTGGACCGAGTGTAACAGGGGAAGCAGAGTGGGTGTGGGGTCACAAGAAGGGGAGATCAGGAGGGTGGGCCTTGCCTAACATGAGCAGTTCTGCTGCAGCAGCGGTGGGGTGTCTGAGAGACGGGTGTTCTTGGAGGTGCCCAACACAGACGGGTCTGTGTCCAGTGAATCAGACATCTTGTCACAAATGGCATCTACCAGGCGCTCGAAGGCCTGCCTCACACTGATGTTCTCCTTGGCGCTGGCTTCAAAGAAGTCAAACCCTAAGGAGAGAAGAGAGATAACAGTAAGGATTTTTCTCTTCCTTTTTATGCCCCCTGGCCAGAAAACTCCAGATTAATACAGCCGGTGCAAAGCAGTGAAGCAAGGAGGCCTAATTCCATGGCAGAGGATTCTGCTTTAAAGAGGTGGTACAGGGGTGCCTGGGGTGGCTCAGTCAGGGAAGGATCTGCCTTCAACTCAGTTCATGGTCCTGGGGTCCTGGAATTGAGCTCCCTGCTCAGTGGGGAGTCTGCTTCTCCCTCTCCTTCTGCCCCTCCCCCACTCATGCTCTCTGCCTCTCACTCATTCTCTCAAATATATAAATAAAACCTTCAACAAAATTAAAATAAAAATTTTTAAAAATAAATAAATAAATAAAGAGGTGGTTCAGGGCAAGGATTACCTGCACTGGCTGTGGGGTCAGCTAGATCCTGGTTCTACCATTGGCCAGCTGTGTTACCCCCAGCAAGTCACCTAATTCTCTTTATGCTCCCTGGTCAACTCCCTGGTTTATAAATGGGGATAATTTTACCTACCTCATTCAACAAGGTAATGCAGGTAGAGTGTATAGCACTGTGCCTGACACAGAATGGGTATCATTAGGTGTTTTCTGAAGAGTGACTATTTCAGTAGGTGTACACAGCACTTCACATTCTCCCAATGCATTTCTCACATCCATTACTTCATCGGATCCTCATGTCTCCTCTGCAGACCCTCTCCATTTCACTAATGCAGACACTGTGGCTTAGAGAAACAAGCTGAGTTGCCCAAGATAAACAGAGGAACCAGTGTTTGAAAAGTCCAGGCTTTGACCTTTTTAACCAGGACTTTTCCTCCTCTTTCTCCTGCCTTCCACTCATCTCAGCCTGGCAAGCTCTAGTCTAGGATCTGGAAGGCACCCCAAGATCCACACTGAACAAGCAAAGTTTCATTTGCCCTTTCCATCCCAAACTCACTGGCGTATCTCCACTCCATGAGGTTCCTCCTCCACAGATCCCCCCTGGAATTCCCCTGTATCTCTTCCTCTCCACACAAACCCAATATAAGGCACCTGGAAGACTGCACTTGAAGCGTGAGATATTCTTGTCTGTTTTGTACCTTATGATCCTGAATGACACTTTCTGGGGCAATGAACAGAACTTGGCTGTCCTGGGAGAAATAAGAAAGACCCTCTTGATTCATACAACATGGCTGCTTCCCAGCTGTGGAATTCTGGCCAGGTTGGTGGCAGCTCATTCTACATGTTCCTACCCTAGCCTCCTCCCTCCTCTTTTGTCCATCTGCCTTCTTCTTTCTTCTCCTTCCAGGCCCATCTTTTTTTCTCCTCAAAAGCTTCTCTCTTCCCTTTCATGTCACTTCTTCTTTTCCCTTATGTTCCTCATACTTTCTCCTTGGGATTCTTTATATTTGTTGAGCACCTACTAAATGTCACACACTATGCCAGGAGCTTGGGAAATACTATCTTACTTCATCCTCACAACAGCCTGTGGGTAAATATAATCATCTTCAAATTATAAATGAGAAAATGAAGCCTCCAAGAGATTACATAACTCACACAAGGTCACATAGTTATATTAGCAGAAATGGGTTTAGATCTGGATTTGGCTGCCTCCACGTCCATACATAGCCCTGTCTCCCACTTCTCTTGCTCCCTTTCTTTTTTTTCTTTCTCCCTTTCAATTTCCTTCCTTCCTTCCTTGACCATATCTTCCCCTTCTTTACAAGTCCCTTTGGCCCCCTCTTGCCTTTTTTTTAAAAGATTTTATTTATTTATTAGAGAGAGACAGACAGCACATGCAGAAACAGGGGGAGGGGAAGAGGAAGAGGGAGAAGCAGACTCCCCATTGAGCTGGGAGTCCAAGGTGGGGGGCCCAATCCCAAGACCCTGGGACCATGACCTGGAACCTGAGCCAAAGGCAGATGCCTAACTGGTTGAGCCACCCAGGCGCCCTGGCCCCCTTTGCTTTAATTTGACTACCACAGTGTCTGAATCTGGTCAAGTCACTTGGTTTCCCTGAATCACTTAGCCTCTCAGTCTCAGGCTCCTTGGCTGTCAAGTGGGAATAGCCACAGTACCTTTCTACTGAGAGCAATTGGGAGAATTGAGCAAGACGATGGATTAACTGCTGCCCAGAGTTGCCTGTTGGAATGACAGTTGCTTTTTCTCTTTCACCTTGCTCTTCTCATGTTCTCTTCATCCCATTTCTCTTCTTTTATCATCTTTCCCCACAAAGGAGGGGCCTTCTTTCCTCCTTCCTCCTTCCTCCTTCTCCCTATTAGTGCACTGTCCACAGAGAGGGCTGAAGCCCCCAGGTACAGACAGGGTTCTTCTTCCCCCACCATCTCAGCTTGAAGGCACTCCCAGATCCTTCCAGGCCTCCTCTGGTTGACAGCCTCTCTGTGGCCCATTTCCTAACCTGAGAAAGGCCAACAGCAGAAGTGCGCCCTAACTGTGGCCACATGATAAAGAAGGAGGTGGCTACTGGTTCGTTATCTGGGCCACAGAAACCCCGTCAGCTTCAGAGCAACCCCCCAGTGCCTCTTCCTTAATGAATATCATAAAAATTGACTTCCTGGTCTTTGACTGGCTTATCACAAATGACAATGTTTGGGGAGGTGGAGGAAGTGTGTTGCTTGCTTGGGAAAGGGGCAAACAGGTAAAGAAGTAAATAGGCTCTATCAGTATGGATGAAGATGAGGACACAGATCAAGGCCAGGGACACAAATCCGTTCTGAGGAATTGGCACCAAGGAAAGGACATGTCATGTTGTATAGGTGGGCAGTGGGAAGAGGCCCAGGAGTCATATAGTCTGGATTTGAATATAGTCTCTGTCAGCTACTAGCTGTGCGACCTTGGGCAAGTTGTTCAATCTCTCTTACCCTCTATTCATCTGTGGAATGGAGTGAGCCTAAAACAGTTCAAAAATATAATTTTAAAACCTTGTGAGCAGGGTAGGGCAAGGCAAGTTATTTGTAATGTACAGATAGGAAAACCTAGACTCAGAGATGGGCATAAGCCAGGGCTCTATCCCTTATGTCCCCTTGTCTCGCTCAGTTGGAACAGTGACCAAACACACTGTAACATTTACTAACCAGGTACAGCAAACCAGAGGATGTGCTGGAATACAGGGGGGAGAGAGTGTGGCAGGGGAGGAGGCTTCCAGAAATTGGTGGAGAGGGGAGACTTTAAGGCTAGCATTGAGCAGAACTCTTCACCTAACTAACTTCTCATTCTTCAGGACTCAGCTTAAATACAGCCCCTTCATTTCCCTCTGTGCTTCCCTCTGCTATAGCACATGTTACCCAGCATGGTAGAAGTCCACTTGACAAGGAGCTCCCAGAGCAGGGATCATGTCATTCATCTGAGCCCCAGCACTCGCCAGAGGAATAGGTGCTTGGTGAGTGTTGGTTGGTGAACAGATGAATGAAGGAGGTGGGAATGAGCATGGAGGGCGTGCTTGAGAGGATGTGGACAGTGCGGGTCAAGAGAGCTCAGCTCAACATGCATGAGGACACAGGTGAATCAGTTCTTGCCCTCAAGGAACTCCTAGTCTAGTGTGGGAAACAGACACACTGATGACAGCACAGTGATAAATGCTGGAATGGTGAAAAGTGAGGGGATTAGCAGGGCATGAGAGGAGGTACCTAACTGTCCTGGGAGCCAGGGAAGGCTTCTTGGAGAAGGTGATTCCTAAGCAGATATCAGCTAAAGACAGGTGATTGTGAGTGTATGTGTGAGCACATGCATGTGTAGCCTACTAGGCAGGGGAAACAGCATGAGCACAGATAATGGGGCAAAGAACAGCAGTTTGCTATCATTAGAGCAGAAAGCCCAAAGTGATGAGCGATGAAGCAGTAAGTCTCGTGGAGACTCATGGAGAGCTCATATGTCATGCCAAGGAGATGTCGTCACTGTCACCTCAAAAGTACCCAAGGTATCAGAGCTCTGATTCAAATAAGCAACTCATGGCCCTAGCCAGCTCATGGGTCTCTTTTCCTAGCAGAACCACCCCAAATGCACACCCACCCAATTACTGCCAGACTTCTGGAAGGCCCTTCATTGGCAGGCCCAGATGGTAACCTTTTCCTCAGGTTCATTAATAAGGATTCTCAGGAGCTGAGAGCCTAGTGAGGTCAGGAAGATGACAACCAATTAATCAGACTAGCCCTCCATCCTTTCCTCCCTCTAACAGGCTTCAGAACAATATTTCTGCTGATTTAATAGGGCCCAATCTTAGCTGAATCTGAAATAATCCTTACCACTCCCCAAGAGCATGTTTACCTGTCCCGTCCAAAGACAGCTGCCACAGACCCACAGAGTTTGTCCACACTGCCTAATTCTGAATTTGACCTCCGAATTCTACTCAAAACCAACTGAACTCATCGCTCCTCATCCTGATGCTGCCCCAGAACATCTCTCCTCCACTTTCATGTTCAAATTCCTTTTCTGTCTCGCTCTGATACCTCCCATCTCTGTCATGTATCAATCTTCAACTCATGCCCCTCTAGTCACTGATGATTTGGCAAGGGACTCACTGTGTTCCTTTCTGTCCAGAGTTGTTCTCATGTTCAGAAACTTTGAGTTTCGTGTGGACCATTCATCCAACACCCTGAATTTATCATCTCATTTACAGAAATCCTTCTCTTCTATTCTGCTCAGCTATGCTTCTATCTGTATAATTTGAGCTATTTTGACTTGGATTTATATAGCTGGGACTGACAGAGGTCTAATTAATGCAACACCCAACCTCACTGGCTTAGCACCCAAGAACCTGCATGTCTTGACCTCTATCTACTTCCCCAGCCTCATCTTCCTGGCTCACACCATGCTCTAGAGACATTGACACTTTTTCTTTTAAGATTATCTGTTTGTTTGGGGCACCTGGGTGGCTCAGTTGGTTAAGCGACTGCCTTCAGCTCAGGTCATGATCCTGGAGTCCCGGGATCGAGTGGGATCGAGTCCCACATCAGGCTCCCTGCTTAGCAGGGAGCCTGCTTAGCAGGGAGTCTGCTTCCCCCTTCCCCTCTCCCTGCCTCCTTGCCTACTTGTGATCTCTTTCTCTCTTAGTGTCAAATAAATAAATAAAATCTTAAAAAAAAAAAAAGATTATCTGTTTGTTTTAGTGAGAGAGAGAGCAGGGGGAGGGGAAGAGGGAGAGAGACAATCCTGAAGCAGACTCACCACTGAGCAGGGAGCCCAACACGAGGCTCGATCCCTGGACCCTGAGATAATGACCTGAGCCAAAACCAAGTCAGTCACTTAACCAATTGAGCCACCCAGGCACCTCTTGACACTTTCTTCTTCTTCTTCTTCTTCTTTTTTTTAATTTTTAAAATTTCTTTTCAGTGTACCAGAATTCATTGTTTATCTATCATACCCAGTGCTCCATGCAATATGTGCCCTCCATAATACCCACCACCAGGCTCACCCACCTTCCCACCCCCTGCCTCGACACTTTTTTATTTGGTGCCATTGCTCATGCTATTATTCTCCAGCTCCTATTTCCGATCATCTTCTTTATTCACCTGTGGAATCACTGATTGCAAAGAGCCTTCCCTTTCTCTTCCTACCCCACCCCCACCACTCAGAACATACGATGTACCTCTCCACTGTACTCTCATGGCACTTTACACAGTCGTTTCAGTCAGATTCCAACAGGAAAATGGGAAACATTAAACATTATGTTTAATTTTAAACATAATTAAACATTATGTTTAATTTAATGGGAAACATTAACATTAAAAATTATTCTTTTTTTTAAAGATTTTTATTTATTTATTTGACAGACAGAGATCACAAGTAGGCAGAGAGGCAGGCCAAGAGAGAGGAGGAAGCAGGCTCCCCGCCAAGCAGAGAACCCAATGTGGGGCTCGATCCCAGGACCCCGGGATCATGACCTGAGCCGAAGGCAGAGGCTTTAACCCACTGAGCCACCCAGGCGCCCCAAAATTATTCTTAACATTTAAACCAGAGGGAATTGGTTATACAGGTGATAGAAGAACAAAGAGGCCGACAGAATAGTGAGGAAACCAGAGCTCATCAACTGCAAACAAACTAATAAATCCATTACTACAGCCAAAAGAAGCTGGAACTATGGCCAGAGAAGAGCAGCCGCCTCTACTTGAGGAATGAGGAGTGGGAATATACAGGTGCCTCTTTGGCCTTGCCAGTGTCTCTCCTTGGCTTAATCCAGACAGAAGCCACCATCATAGGCGCCTGGGAAATACAGCCCGTAAATGTCAAACCTGGGGCAAGGGACGGGCGTGTTTGCAGCAGAGAGAGAAGAGTGAAGAATGACAGCACATGGGCTAAGGACTGGCAAAGCCATCTACCCAAAGGATGTTGAAAATTCTCTCTCTCTTATTTTGTTCCCCTAGTCAATGAACATCTTATTTTAAAATATTTTATTTATTGGGACGCCTGGGTGGCTCAGTTGATTAAGCAGCTGCCTTCGGCTCAGGTCATGATCCCAGCGTCATGGGATCAAGTCCCACGTCGGGCTCCTTGCTCGGCAGGGAGCCTGCTTCTCCCTCTGCCTCCGCCTGCCACTCTGCCTGTGCTCTCTCTCTCTCTCTCTCCCTAGCTCTCTGACAAATAAATAAATTTTTTAAAAAAATTAAAAAATATATTTTATTTATTTATTTACTTATTTATTTTTAAGATTTTATTTATTTGATAGAGAGAGAGGGATCACAAGCAGGGGGAGTAGGAGGGGGAAAAGGAGGCTTCCTGTGGAGTAGGGAACCCGACATGGGGCTCTAACCCAGGACCCTGGAATCATGACCTGAGTGGAAGGCAGACGCTTAACTACTGAGCCACCCAGGCGTCCCTATTTATTTATTTTAAAGATTTCATTTATTTATCTAGAGCAAGGGGGAGGGGTGGGGGAGAGGAAGAGAATCTCAGACAGACTCAGCACCGAGCACAGAGCCCAATATAGGGCTGGATCTCATAACCCTGAGATCATGACCTAAGCCAAAACCAAGAGTCAGACACTTAACTGACTGTACCACCCAGGTGTCCCATCAATGAGCATCTTAAGGGCAGGGAATCCACTCACCTCTGTGTCCCCAGAGCCCATCATGTGTTAGGTGATTGTGGCAGATCATTCCCTTGCCTTCCTCTAGAGGATCTGGCTCCACTTCCCACTGGCAAGTGGCTTGCAGAGCCTACTTGTGGGAGGAATATATCCCTGTTCCACTGACATTAGATTTGGTCATCTGACTTGCTTTGGCCAATGGATGTGGGCATTCCAAGTCCCAATAGAAGATTTAAGAGCCTTTGTCTAGTTTAGCCACCTCAGATTGGATCCAAGAGTAAGAAGACACATGGAACAGAGTCACAGCTGACTTGTAGCTAGAATCTGTGAGAAACAAACCTTTATTATCTAAGTTCCTAACTTGAGTTATATGTTATCACTAAAGAAATCTCACTAACACTGTGAACGAGGGTAGAAATTTGATAGGAAATCATGGCAAGCTTTTTGGGAAAATACCACTGGATGATAATATAATGGGGACATTAAGATTTTTAGTCCGAAGCCTGAGTTTGAGTACTGGACCTAATACCTGTTACCTGAATCATTTAGAAAAGTTACATAATCTTTAAATGAAAAAAAATAAAGACACAGAGGTGTGGCACAGCTCATTGTGTGCAAGAAAACATGAGTGTGGACTCAGCTTCTTCATCAGTATAATGGAGCTGATGATAATGGCATCTTCCAGGCTAGAAGAATGAGGATCACAGAAAATTGTTGTGAAAACACCTTGTAAACTATAGTCACTGCACCAAAGTTAGTTACTATCAATGTCAGTTGGGTCTTTGATTCTCTGTAACCAGGCTCAGTGATGCAGGTTTCAATTGTTCATTCCAATAAAATAAAATAAAAAAAATCTAAAACACCAAAACGAAAAAACACCATAACATCTAACAGGCACCTAAAATAAGCAAGGCAGTGTATAAGGGTCTGTGGAGTCTGAGTGATAAGTAGGAATTATGGGAACTGAAATCATGGACTCAAAGAGGAATAGAGCCAAATGTACCTTCCCTTTCAACGAATCCAAATCCCGTTTTTCAGATGGCCAAAATAAGACCCAGGGACAGGAAACACGATGCTCAAGGTTACATAGTAAACTAGTGGCAGAAACAGGATAAAACCCTCAGCCTCCTAACTCTACTATACTTTGCGGGAGTGAGTGTATGTGTGTGTTCCAAAACCACATTGTAAATGAGTCTATTCTTCCCTTGTAGGCAGAAGTGCATTTCTCTTTTACTATCCTTTGAGTTTTGGCCAGACCCATTTGCATTCAGATTTAGGGAAGGGACAAGAAGTCCCTTTCTGAGGAACACAGGAGGGCAGAGGCCCTAAAATGCCATGTTTCTTAAAACAAGAGTCCCTGGGGCACCTGGGTGGCTCAGTCATTAGGCGTCCACCTTTGGCTCAGGTCATGATCCCAGGATCCTGGGATAGAGCCCCGCATCGGCTCCCTACTCGACAGAAAGCCTGCTTCTCCCTCTCCCACTCCCCCTGCTTGTGTTCCCTCTCTCACTGTATCTCTGTCAAATAAATAAATAAAATCTTAAAAAAAAAAAAGAACAGGAGTCCCTGAAACTCCTGCACTCTCCCAAAGATCCACTTGCCTCTGACTCCATGGTCTCACCCATGTCCCAGGAACTTTGAGGATATTGACGACCTGCTGCTACTCACAGCTTTAATAAAAGCTAGCTGCTGGCCGTGTCACTAGTCTTGGCCTAGTGAGCTGAGAAAAGCTAAAGGAAAGGGAGTCCTGAAGAGGATTCCCATAAAGCAGAAGAGAAGCACCACTATGGTGGCCAGCACACCACTGAAACTTACTTAATTGCTGGAACAGCAGAGGAATAGGATGGATGTGGGGATGAGGAAGGCTGAGCACCCTCCCTCACTGTTCCCGGATCTGATCACATCCTTGCAAAAGTCTTAACGTGGTCCACAAGACCCTTCATGACCTGGCCCCTGCCTGCCTTTCCACTCTCCCCTCATACTACTCTCCCCTTGATTGTCTAGTCCCTGTGGCATGGGCTTCTTTCAGTATCATGAGTGCTTCAAGCTCTACCCCACATTAGGACTATTCTTGGTCTGGAATATGGCCCTCTGTCTCGCCCCACACACCCACCCACACACACACTCACACCCACTCTGCCTGGCTACCTTCTCATCTTTTAGTTCTCAGCTTCAGTGTTACTTTCTCAGAAGATCTTGAGTCTCCAGTCTCCAGTCTAAAATTAGGTTTCTCTTTTCTCACTTTCTTCACAGCACTTGTAACTTATGTTACTTTTATCTGCCCAACATTCCTTGCTTTAGGGAATCACTATTTTAAAGAGTTGTGGTGGCACTATAGGTTATCATACCCGCCTCCCTGCGCCACTGGGACAGGCATGTGACTCACAGGTGGCCAATCACAGTCTTCCCTGACACAGATATATGGCGGCTGGGACACAGAAGGCCTTTTTTTGCAGGAGTTGGGAAGATAATCTGGAGCTGCCATCATCCATCTTACTCCTCATAGAGTTTGGAGAAGAAAGGAGGCTGAAGGGATTAGCAAAGTTGAGAAATGGAACGTGCAATTGAATCCTAGGTCTAGTGGACTTTCCAGCTATAAGTGCTAATCAATTCTATTAAAAATTTTTTTTTAATTTTTAAAAACTTAAAGCTAGTTTGATTTGGGATTCTTTCACTTGCCATAACAAGAGTCCTACCTCATGCAGAACTTATCACAATTTCTAAGTTTTACTGAGATAATTCACACACCATTCAGTTTGTCTATTTAAAACATGTTAAATTATATATTTGTATAATTATTTGTTTATTGTCCCTTTTCCATTAGATCCATTATAATAAATACAATAGCTGTTCTGTTCACTATTATAACCCAACTACCAGGACAGAGCCCAGCTTAGACTAAGTGCTCAATGAATAAGTGAATAAATGAAGGGCGCCTGGGTGGCTCAGGGGGTTAAAGCCTCTGCCTTCAGCTCAGGTCATGATCCCAAGGTCCTGGGATCAAGCCCCACATCTGGCTCTCTGCTCAGCAGGAAGCCTGCTTCCCTCTCTCTCTCTGCCTGCCTCTCTGCCTACTTGTGATCTCTGTCAAATAAATAAAAAAAATAAAATCTTTAAAAAAAAAAAAAGAAAAAGTAAGTGAATAAATGTATGAATGAATGAATATCTAACCTATCCTGGGTACTTAGGATAATGAACCAAATGAGACATAACCTTGTTGCTCTTGAGGTCTAGCAAGAGAGACAGGTGTTTAAATAGTCAAACACTAGTAAGCAACAGAGGATTGTGTAGGACAGACATGGTTTACTACGACCTGCCCAAATCTGACCTATTGATTAAGGCCTTCTTTAAGTGCCTCCCTAAACTCAAGAATTAATCTGACTTCATCTATATTCCTGCATAAATTTGATAGATCTAAACTGACTCCACTACTTCTTAACTGCATAAACTTGAGAAAATTATTTAACCCCTCTGAACTTCATTTTTCAGAGTATTGGACATACCCTAGAGTACCTACTTGGAAGGGTTATAGTGAGAATTAAATGAAATAATTAATCCACAGCATCTCATAGAATGCCTGGATCAATGTCACCTACTATCATAGTTACTATACAGTGAGGTTAAGTAGTTAGGAGCACAGGCTATGGAGCCAGACTTCTGCTTGGGTTCAAATTCTGACTCTACCTGTTAGTAGCTGTGTGACCTTAAGCAAGTTACTCAATTTCTCTGTGCCTCAGTTTTCTCATCTGTTTAAAAAAAAAACACAACAATTTAGAGATAAGAGAAGTATGTATGTCAGAGGGCTCTAGTGGAATTAAATTAAATGAGTAATACTTTAAAACACTTAGAATAGTGCCTGGCACAAAGTAAGCACCTAATAAATATTTAACCAACTCACCTGTTAAAAATCTTAGTCATGAGGGCTTGGCATGCCAATTATATTTTTTTCCAAATATAAAACTAACTCACCTTTTAGAACTTAGTCTTGTTTAGTTCTAAGGATTGACATGCTGATTACATATCCTTGTTTCTAATACATCAAAGTATATACATAAAATCAGCTTGCACCCTTCCAATTGCATAAGTCTCTTTGGGAAAGGCTACTCTCAACTCACACTGTCAATGATTTATAGTTCCCTGAACACACAGTGCGGGTCCTTGCCTTTACCAGTTTATTCCCCTGAAATATCCTTGCTTCTCCTCTTCCTTACCTGGCTGCTCCTTTTGTCTTCAAGATTCAGCTTGGGCATCACGTTCTCTGGTCCCCCTGAGTCAGGTGTCTCCTGTGTGCTCCCCCACGACCCCCAGCACATCCCTCTATCACAACACCGATCACATGGGCTATCACTGTTCCTGTCCTTCAGACAGGGGAGGGTGTGTCCTATTCCACTACACAGTACCCGGCATACAGCAGGCACTCAGGAAGTCTTAATTGGATTGAAATAAAATGAAGTAGCCAAATACTTAACATAATAAAGTTGAATCAAAACACATTTTTGCAGTGTCTACTCAGTGCCAGGTCACTGAAGTAGGCACTGTTGGCACAAAAATAAACTAGACTCATTTCCTGTCTTCATGGAACTTTAGGGGAGATGGACAAGTAAACAAGTGCACCCAAGTGTGATAGGGACTGTGTCTGCTGTGTGGGAGGTGGAGGCACGAAGGACAGAGCTCTGGGGCCAGGAGAGGCTTCACAGAAATGTGAAGCTTGAGCTGTTTTGAAAAGTGAGTGGAGGTTTACTGGCTAGATGAGGGTACGGGGTGGGGAGTAGAAGAGAGAACTCTAAATAGATGGGGTGTAGCCACTCCAGAGAAAAGTGCTGGGAGTCTCCCTGGGGACAGCAGGTTGAAGGCATAAGTAATAGCCTAAGGTCACCCAAATGTTTGGTTCACTGTTCTTTGAACCAGGGGGACGGGCACAGGCACTTTCTGGATGCTGTGAACTTCTGTGATGGGGTAAGAACAGCAAGATCCCAGATAACCCAACCTCGCTCTTTATTAAACACCTAACAGTTTGCTGATTTCTATTCCAGGCCACCCTGGGGAGCAGGGGAGGGAAGAAAGAAGTATAAGACACTCTCCCACGCATGTACTCATAATACGCGTGACACAAATACGTACCGCACACAACTCACATTTGTATATTATACAGTTTGCTCCCCCACAAGCCCAAGTATCTATACGTCAGAGACCATCAGAGAAAACAACTTTAAACTCCCTACTCCTCAACATTTACAACACCTAAGTTATAAGACATATTTAGGGAGACTGGCTAAAAGTTAAGCAATAGAGCCTTTCTTTCAGGGCAAGTTTTCTCCGAGGTGACCCTACACTGAACCCCAATATAGAAAACAAAACAAAACAAAACAAAAAACAAAATGAAACAAAACAGGGAAGCCGGGATGGCTCCGTCGGCTAAACGTTTGCCTTCAGCTCAGGTCATGATCCCGCGGACCTGGGATCCAGTTCCACATCGGGCTCCTTCCTAAGCAGGGAGCCTGCTTCTCCCTCTGCCGGCTGCTCCCCCTGCTTGTGCAGTCTCTTTCTCTCTCTGGCAAGGCAAGGCAAGGCAAGGCGCTGCTCTTTGAAGCAAGTATTGGTAGGAGTTCTGCTGTCAGGCCACCAAGACACATCTGAGACACTTGGGTCTCAGGGAAGCACAGAGATAAAGGTGCTTGAACCTTGGAAAATGCCAGAGCATCACTGAGCTGCGCACTTAAACCACATTGTTTCATCCCTTCATACAATTATTTTTGTTGTGAATTATGTTTTGGTAAAGAAACCTCAGTTTACATCGAGAGGAATTCTAAGACGTAATGTTGTGGTTGTTATAAGGACGTTTGATATTAAGGACATGGTCACGTCCAGCATATAGAGCCTGTTCTACAGCTGCCAATGAAAAGAAGTGCTTCTCAGAAAAAAGGGTTTGTTTTTATTTTAAAGACAATCTCAAGACTGTGTACTTGATTATGTTTCTTGCCTTGCATGGCTGGTAGGAAGCTCAAAGCCAATATTTTGGCCCAACTCTCATGCATATCAGGGAACTTAAAACATACACATTTATCTCACCCCTGGCTTCCTCTTATTTTCTCCTACCTTTGTTTTCCCTTTACTCCAATTTTCTTATTTCTTTATTGATATATTATGATGATTTTTACAAGACACCTCAAAGCCTTTGTGGAAAGAACTGGTGAATAAAAGAGTTCATAAATTTAAATTTTGGGGTGCCTGGGTGGCTCAGTAGGTTAAGCCTCTGCCTTTGGCTCAGGCCATGATCCCAGAGTCCTGGAATCGAGCCCCGCCCGCATTAGGCTCTCTGCTCAGCGGGGAGCCTGCTTCCTCCTCTCTCTCTGCCTACTGCTCTGCTACTTGTGATCTCTCGGTCTGTCAAATAAATAAATAAAATCTTTTAAAAATTTTTTTAACTTTTACTTAGTAATTCAGTGTAATAAAATATACACATCATAAATAACAAATTACCTAAAACTCACTAGCACAAAGCTTACATGCACATTGCACAAACATAAAACAATATACACAGAGCACACATGCACATCATTAACAATCACAACACACCCTTCATGTTACATTCCCATGTAAACATGCACACATACACACATACACACATGTTGTGCCCATACCAAGCTGCTCAGCAAGGAGCCGGCCCTTCTCAGTGGGAACAACCCTCTCTTCCTCCATGTCACACTTGTTCCCAACCAGGATAACCTGTGCATTGTCCCAGGAGTAGGTCTTGATCTGAGTAGCCCTAAAAAGAGACAGAGAGAGGACAGTGTTAATGACATTCTGCTATGCTAGCAAGGACCCTGCAAAACTCAAAGACGTGGTTTCCCTTCTGGGGCTAGCTACACCCAAGTTACATCAGTGAACTCAGCTGAGGACAGATGGACACCTGCCCCAGCTCTTCCTGCAAACCTCAACCCAGATCCTAAAAGCCCTCCTCTAATACATCTGTCCATCCCTCTCCTCACTGGACAGAGAGCTCTTTTTGAAACGCCTATCTTTTTTTTTTTTAAGATTTTATTTATTTATTTATCAGAGATAGAAAGAGAGAGAGCATATGCAGGGGGAGTGTCAGAGGGAGAAGCAGGCTTCCCACTGAGCAAGGAACCCGATGTGGGACTTGATCCCAAGACCCTGGGATCATAACCTGAGTCGAAGGCAAACGCTTAACCAACTGAGCCCCCCAGACATCCCTAAAACATCTGTCTGACCACGATAAGTCCTTTCTGAAAAGGACTCTCCTATGGCCCCCTGACTAGCTGTGTGATGAAGTCTAGATCCCTCAGGTGTTGAAGACCATTCACATCCTGTGTCTCTAGCTTCATCCCACTTCCTCCCACTTCTCACTATCTCACTATCCTATACTGGGAGTCCCTTCCCCACACTAACTCATGCCCCAGAGCCCAGGGCTAGTCTCATAATTCCTTGGGGGAAGGCTTCCCAGGCCTTCTCAGGCCCAGTTAGCCTCTCTCTGCTCCTCTGTGACTTACAAACATTCACTGAGGCCTCAGATGGTGATTCTTTATAGAAACCAAAACGTCAGCAGTGGTTTCCTTCACAAAGGATGGTTATGAAACTTTTTAAAAATGCTCTTCTGGGGGCTCCTGGGTGTCTCAGTCATTAAGCATCTGCCTTCAGCTCAAGTCATGATCCCAGGGTCCTAGGATCAAGCCCCAAGTTGGGTTCCCTGATCAGCAAGAAGCCTGCTTCTCCCTCTCCCACTCCCCCTGCTTGTGTTCCCTCTCTCACTGTGTCTCTCTCTGTCAAATAAATAAAATGTTTAAAACAACAACAACAACAACAACAACAAACTTTTCTGTAGGGGCGCCTGGGTGGCTCAGTTGGTTAGGCAACCGAGTCTAGATTTTGGCTCAGGTCATGATCTCGGGTCATGGGATTGAGCCTAGAGTCAGACTCCAGCTCAGGGCAGAGTCTGCTTGTCTCCCTCCCTCTGCTCCTCCCCCTCCCTGTTTGCTTGCTCTCTCTCTCTCTCTTAAATAAATAAGATCTTTACAAAACATTTTTCTGTATTTTTCAAATTTTTGAAAATGAGCATATGCTCCTTATATAATGAGAAACAAAATTTTAATATAATGAATAAAATAGGACCCTTATATTGTGGATACATCTATTTGTGAGGATAGGACTCTGTCTCTAATTACCCTATCAAATAGAAATGATTACTTCCCCTTTTGGTCCCCTGCACCTTTACCACGGCACCTGTTACATTTGGCTGGATTTATAAGTCCCTCCTTGAAGGCGAGGACAGTCTCATTCATCTCTGGAATGCCAGTCCTCAGCACAGAGCAGAGAAGGTATCAGCAAGTGTCTGATGAATGAATAAGCCAGCTAATAGTTAATCACGAAGCAGATCTTAAATGTGGCCCTATCCTGACACTGACACTCACTCTAATTCAACCCTAACTGCAACATGGACCTTTTAATGACTCTGCTCCTAAAGCTGATCCCTCACAAATCCTCTCTTTAAGGGTGAGAAGCCATTCCTTCAAGGTACAGAATTCACTCAGCTACATTTGTTGTGGGAAGACAAAGCACCAGATTCTGTGCTGAGCACTGGGGCTTAGATGGCTAGTCTAGGGCCACGTTGCTAGGAGCAAAACTGAAAGGCCAGAGCTTGGGAGAAAGAGACACTCAATCTTCAGCCTCAAGGCAGATAACTGGAGCCAAGTCTCCATGTCTCCCCAAACTACTCTTCCTGTCCTCTTCCTCCCTCCTCCCACCTCCATTCACTCCCAGCTCCCAGATTAGCAACTCAGGTTATTCTTGGAGGAATCGTCACCAGGTGTTAAAATCACTGTGTTCCTGAGACAGAAGGAACAGGGACTGACGGTGAATGGGAAGAAGGTCAAGGCCAACAGGGAATGAGCAGCGTGGAGACACTTAAAGAAAGAGCTAGTCCATGATAGGAGATGGGGGGAAAGATGGAGAAGGAGGGAAAGAGGAGGAGGGGAGACAGATCATGACTGAAGAGAGGAGAGGGAATGAAAAGGTGGGGGGAGGAAAAGGGGAAGAGAAAAAAGGAGTAAAGAGAAAAGAGAGGAAGGAAAGGAGAAAAAGAAGATAGAGGGTACTTGTTAGAAGGGAAGAGAGAGAAAGGAGAAAGGGGAAGATGACCACTAGGCTGAGAAGGAGAACGCAGATCACTGTGAATGACAGACATGTGGACTGCACCCTGGACAGTCGGCAAAGCCACTCTCAGCTCAAGGCTGCAACGCACCAACAGTACTTCACAGATCATGGCAACTGTTTTGTCAGAGAAGGGAAGTCCTCAAAGGGCAGTTATTATGCTAAGGGAAGCAGGAGATAAGCATGGCCCTGGCCAGCACTGCTGCTGTATGCCTGGCCTGTTCAGCCTCTCCGATTCTGAAGAAGACCCATGGCACAGATGTTCCACCTCCTCCCATCCTCATCCTTTCCACTGGGCAAGACTCCTGGCCCTCCCTCTTACCTAACCTTTCCCTCAGCTCCCTTCTCCCTGTGAGTTACGCTCCAGGAAGGAGGATGTAAATTACTCAGAGGTTGTACCTCTGGAGCTGCTAATTTCCATGGTATACTGAATCTTTATAAACTTGGACTAGATGTACTCTTGACCCCCAGCCTAGGGATAAATTTTATGGGGAAGTCATATGTGGATTCATTCACTACTGTGACCAGAGTGATTTTCCCAAAACATTAATCTGAACCTGCTGGTTCCCTGTTCAAATGTCATCAGCTAGGAGATAAACTTCAAACTCCTTACCCCAGCACTCAAAATTCTTCAGGACCTCTGGTCTTCCTATACCCCTCACTTACCTCTGGTCTTTGCACATCTGCATTCTTTTCCTGAAATGTTCTTATCTACTCACCCTCTGGCTAAGTCCTGCTCATCTTACAAAATGTAGCATCTGAGTCAACAACTCTAGGATGTCTTCCCTGCTCCCCAAGCTGGGTCAGAGCCCTCTATTGGGTTCCCACAGCCCTGGTGCGTGTCTCCATTACCGCACATCATGATATTCTCACTGCTTGCTTGCTGCTCTGTCCTCTCCTCTCATCTACATGCTCCTTGAGGCCAGGAGCGATGTCTGATTCTTCTAGATTTCCCTAGCATATAGCACAAGGCCTAGCACACATTAGATTTTTCTAGACAGTTTGATGAATAATGAATGAGTGAGGTGAATGAATGAATGAATGAGGTGAATGAATGAATCTCATACCAATCTTGGACAGCATTGAAGGATTCCTCATTGGTAATGTCATACATCAGAATGAAGCCCATGGCCCCACGGTAATAGGCTGTGGTGATGGTCCGGTATCGCTCTTGTCCAGCTGTGTCCTGCATAGGAAAAAGAGTTAGCCTCCTAGAAAGTCTACTTTTGTTCCTAAAATGTCCTCAGAATAATTAACAAATAACTCAAGGTATATTTAAGGAGCACCTATTATGTGTCTCGTATTGTACTTGGTGGGTAGAATAAAATGTTTTTTAAAACCTCATAAAAATTGGGGCATCTGGGTGGCACAGTCAGTTAAGCATCTGCCTTCAGCTCAGGTGATGGTCTCAGGGTCCTGGGATTGAGCCCCACATCGGGCTCTCTGCTCAGCTTTTCCTTCTCCTCCTGTTCCTCCCCACCCCCTATGTTCTCACTCTCTCAAATAAATAAAAAATCTTCAAGAAATAAATAAAACCTCATAAGGTTTAATAAGAAAAATAATTGAGGGTCACCTGGTTGGCTCAGTCAGTAGGGCAGACAACTCTTGACCTCAGGGGGTCATGAGTTTAAGCTCCATGTTGAGGGCAGAGTTTACAGGAAGGAAGGAAAGAAGGAAGGGAGGGAGGGAAAATAATCGAAATTTCAACAGAAAAAAGGGCAAGAGGAACAAACTATTCAAAGGAGAAGAGACCAGTGAATAATTATTATATTAAAAGATTTGAACTATTTTTTTTTAAAGATTTCATTCATTCATTTGACAGAGAGAGGGAGCAGCAAGCAGTGGGAGAGGGAGAAACAGGCTGGTGGAGCAGAGAGCCTGATGCAGGGCTCGATCCCAGGACCCTGGGATCATGTCCTGAGCCGAAGACAGACACTTAACAAATGAGCCACCCAGGCACCCCAGATTTGAACTATTTTAAATTATAATTCCCATTATAGATGAGGATATAGTGAGATGTACAACCTCACACCTTGCTCATGGAAACTTGGTTGAGTCTTTCTGAAAATCAATTTGGAAGTCTCAAGATTAAAAATATTTGCACCTTTAAAAAAAAAGATTTTATTCATTTATGACAGAAAGAGAGAGTGAGAGAGGGAACACAAGCAGGGGAAGCTGGAGAGGGAGAAGCAGGCTCCCCACTGAGCAAGGAGCCTGACATGGAACTCGATCCTAGGATGCCGGGATCATGACCTGAGACAAAGGCAAATGCCTAATGACTGAACCATCAAGGCACCCCAATATTTGCACTCTTGACCCAGAAATTCTCCTCCTCAAAACTTTTGCTACAAAATTAGAAAATCAGACCTTTGCACAAAAATATTTGTTGGGAAATGCAACAATGCTTGTATATGTGATATAGTATCAGTTTTCTAACTATATATGTAGAAAAGAAAACTGGAAAAAAAGCATATCAAAAGATTAATAGTGATTATCTCTGTATGAAAGTCGAGAATTACAGGGATTTTAATTTTTTTCATGCACTTTTACTTTATCTACAATAAGCACACGTTGCTCTTATCTAAGGAGAAATAAATATTTTGCTTAAAATATAACCAACACAATTCTTTATCTCAAGCAGATCACAGCCCAGTTGGCAAGACAGACGTGTAAGCAAGCAAGCAAAAACAAGACCAACAGCAAAGTGTCACTGGAGCACTTTGGGATGCTTCACAAACATCCACACAGCCCTTATGTGAGGGACCAGCCAATCTTCTCTGTTTCATTACAATTTCAGAATGCATGATCCTCGAGCATGTATAAAACATTTCCTCATATATTAGCTTATTTAAATTTTATAAAATCCCTGTGAGGTAGGTATTATTAGCATTTACATTTTATAGCTGAGGATACAAAAATGCAGCCAGGGTATGTGACTTTCCCAAGGTAACAAAGCTGGTGACACAAACTATGCCTTAAATCCAGGACTTCTGATTGCAAGTCCAAAGCACATACCACTAAACCTTAATCAAAGAAGGATGTATGCACAAATATTTCCTGAACACAATCTACAATGATAATAAAAACAAATAAGGGAACAATAATAACTATACCATGTCATTATTTGTACATATGTTGCACCTGTTATCTCCATACTCAGAAAAACTCTGTAGGTTACTCCATTTTACTCCACATAAGGAAATTGAGGCTTAGACAGATCACCACTGTCAGAATTGCAATTCAAAATAAGTCTATATGGCTTCCCTATGGCCCTGCAATTGCACTACTGGGTATTTACCCTAAAGATACAGATGTAGTGAAAAGAAGGGCCATCTGTACCCCAATGTTCATAGCAGCAATGGCCACAGTCACTAAACTGGAAAGAACCAAGATGCCCTTCAACGGATGAATGGATAAAGAAGATATGGTCCATATATACAATGGAGTATTATGCCTCTATCAGAAAGGATGAAGACCCAACTTTTGTATCAACATGGATGGGACTGGAAGAGATTATGCTGAGTGAAATAAGTCAAGCAGAGAGAGTCAATTGTCATATGGTTTCGCTTATTTGTGGAGCATAAGGAATAACATGGAGGACATTGGGAGATGGAGAGGAGAAGTGAGTTGGGGAAAATTGGAGGGGGAGACGAACCATGAGAGACTGTGGACTCTGAGAAACAAACTGAGGGTTTTGGAGGGGAGAGGGGTGGGGTGATGGATGAGTCTGGTGGTGGGTATTATCGAGGGCACGTATTGCATGGAGCTCTGGGTGTGGTGTATAAACAATGAATTCTGGAACACTAAAAATAAATAAATAAATAAATTTTTAAAAAACACAAAATAAGTCTATATGACTCCTACACTCATTACAATTATATTATGAATATATAATTCATAGCCATGAACCATACTTTGTGTGATCTAAAAATGAAACAAGCACTATACCTGCCCTCAAAGAGCCTCAGTAAAAGTGCAGAGGTAGCTAAGACATACATTGATAGACTGATAATAAGCAGTATGTGGCAATATATCTTGAGTTCTAGATAATCAGTATAAAGAAAATGTGTCACACAAATCAGGTAAGGTGGAAACATGGTGGTTTTGAGTAATTATAGAAGATGTCAAAGCAGAGATAGTGTATCTGTTAGGATGTACTGAGTTATTCAGTAACAAAGCAATCCCTAAATCTCAGCAGCTTAAACAAGGTTTTATTTTTTACTATTACTACACATCCATTAAAAGCTGGGTACTCTGCTTTTTGTCTTCCTACTCCAAGATAAAGACCAACAGAGCAGCTACCAGAGGGAAAAAGTGTGAGTCATGTGCTGGCTCTTAAAACTTCCACTTCTCCCGTTTCACTAGCCAAAGCAAGTCACACGCCCACATCCAAGAAAATGCAATCTTTTAATGTGCCCAGGAGGAGAATCATAAATGTGGCAGACAGCGTAGCTCCCACTAATGGAATCTGTACCAAGTCCAGAAGCACTGGCCTGAAGATGTGCTTATCTGACAATAGTAGGAGGACAATAAGGACTTCTTTCTAAAAAAGAATTTTCCAAGCAGAGAAGTGAAGGAAAGTATTATGGCAGAAGGAAGAGTTTTTGCCATTGAGTTACTCCAAAAGAACTAAAGGAATGGTAGGAAATGGGAAACGGGTAGGTGCTAAAGCTAGAAAGAGCTTTAAAGGTTGTGCTATGGGGTTTGGACTTTATCTTTTTTTTTAGGCTCCATGCCCAGCACAGAGCCCAACATGGGGCTCGAACTCATGACCCCAAGATTAAGACCTGAGCTGAGATCAAGAGTCAGACACTCAACCAACTGAGGCACTCAGGCACCTCTGGACTTTATCTTTTAAAATGAAAGATTTTGAGGCAGGGAATTAACATAACTAGATCTGAACTTTATTTAGAAAGATCACTCTGGTTGTGATGCAGAGAATGGACTGGAAGAGATGGCAAGCAGGAATGCTAGTTAGAAAATCTTTGCAGTGGTTCCAATGAGTCCCAGTAAGCATTTGAAATAGAGTGGTAGCAGTGAGAATGAAATAGAAACAGATCCAAGAGCTGTTTTAGAGATAAACTGTAGGGCATGGTAATGGATTAGAGGTGAAGAGATGAGAAATTAAAGATAACAGTTATGTTTCTGGCAGGGCTTATTTTCTCCATGTTCTCAGCAATTCAGCTCTGGCCCAGACTTGCACAACCTTACTCAGAAAAACTGAATCTGTACTTACTACACCCAGCATTCTTGGGGAGCATATAAATCTCCATCTCCTTTTGTTGAGCATGGTCCTTGGGTATCTTACTCTTCATCTCAAGTGGCTTATCAGAGTATTCCTTCTAACCACATACAGTACTTCCCTCTAAGAGTTCTGGCAAATATAATTTTCTCCATTTCATAAATGAGTACGCAGATGAATGAAATAATGAATGAGTAAAGAGATGGATGAGTGAGTGAACACGTAACACTGGAAATTTTAGGCACCACTGAGAGAAGTCATCAGTTTGCCATATCTATGCAGAAGTTGTGTGTGTACCTCTGGAACCTGCCAGCAGTATTTGATCCACTCCACCCCCACACATCCTTGCCTCAGCTTCCTGAACTCCTCGGAGTCAACACCACAGATGAGACTCCTTCCACCCATCGGCAGGGCAGGCCTCAAATCTTGTCCTGTAGGGTCTAGAGTTTAGCCAACCATCCCAAGCAGTGATATAGAGGCCCAGGCAAGATTTCTGAGCAGCTGCATGGCTAGCAGGTCTCAACTCTTCTCACTCCATCTGTGTTGTAGCATTTCCCTATGAGAGTTTCTAGTTCCCCACCTCTTGACTAGAGCCTGGCCCTGTGTGCCAGCTATTTGACAGAAGAGTCCTGCTACCCAACTGATGCCCAATTAAGCCCCACATTGGGTGTAGAGATTGAAGAAGAGAAGAGAAGAGAAAAGGAAAGAACAAAGAAAAGAAAAAAGAAAAGAAGCCAAGCCCTGGTATGGAGTAATAAATGAGCTTGGACATGGAACCAGTTTCATCTCCATGCTCCTAGTGCCTAGCATAGGGCTGTGCATTCAGTAGGGATCCAATCACCACTTGCTAAACATAAAGGCCACATAGTTTTGAGACTGAGTGTGGTCTCTGAAGTTAGACTCCTGGGTATGAATCCCTATTCTACCACTTACTATGCGGCTATGGTAGGCAGCCTCTAAAATGCCTCCCAAAATCACTGTGCCCTGGTATTTATGGTCTAATGTAATCCTCTCCTTGGGCAATTTTCCTTTCTGAGTGGTATTCTCTCCATCTATAAAGTGGGAATAATAGTCATATCTACTTATTGTGAAGATTAAGAAAGTTATTATATCTAAGACGCTGGGAATGTTTCCTAGTACATAGTAAGTGCCATAAAAGAATCAGAATTGTTATTTCTGCACTTCCAGAGTTAGCCCCAGGAACAGGGCCAGCTTCCCAGGGTCTGCCCAGCTGGAGTAGATGAGCTTCATGAAATGTGTCACTTCCCACTCATTCAAACCTGCCCAGGGCTGCCTCCAGCCAGAGTCTTAATATGATGCTTCCCTCGGGGAATAGCAAATGGTCTGATAGAAAGGGATCAGATGAGCATAAAAGTTGAGCAGGGTTTGGTCTGACTCCCAGCTCTGCATTCATCAGTTGTGTGATTCTGGAAAGCTTGTTGTTTTTGTTTTTTTTCCTTAATCTTTCTGAGACTCAGCTTCCTCACACCTAGACTAGAAATAATGATTCCTCCATTGTAGGCTGTTTGCAACTACAGAAGATTTTTTAAAATGTCTAGCTCATAACTGCTACTCAAATATGGGAGTACATATAATTTTCATTATTACTTAACTCTTCTAAGCCTTAGTTTTCTCATTTGTAAAGTGGTGATAATAATACCACCCTTGAAGGACTACAGATCATGTATTTGTAGTGCCTGGCACACAGTAGGTGCTTAGTAAAGCCCATAGTAGTTCCTGCTACTACTGTTGATATTGTTGTTATGGTTATCTCACTTGAAGAAACACAAGGTTGGAACAACAACAATCCAGCTCTCACTATCCTGTGCTCAATGGAAAGTAGCCCAGAGAATTGCTCCTGAACCTCCCTCTCTCTTTTATTTTTAAAAATCACTTTGACAAACATTGATTCCCCTCCTACTGATGAGAGTCAGAAATAGAACCAAAGAGGAGACAGGAAGGAGGAGAAAGAAAGAGGCATGACTCACTGGCTACTTGAAGAAGGAGACCATGTCATCAAAAGCAATCAATTCACTTCTATGAAACAGGCATTCATTGAGCTATTTCTGTGGGCAAAGCATTATGCCAGAGAGTGGACACCAGGGTGAGCAAGCCACTGCCCAGCCTCCAGCAGCCGCACGTGGCAGACAGACACACAGGCAAGGGGGAAAGAAGCTAACATCAACTGAACACCTACTATGTGCCAGACATTTTTATAAATGCTTTATATACAGGATCTCATTATTCACAGTAATAAAATAAAACTGCTAGTTGAGCATTGTTATATGCCAGGCACCATGCTAAGCACCTTTCCTATTTTATTTAATCATCAAACAGCCTTGACAGACTGTTATCTCTATTTACAGATGAGAAAAAGTTAAATGACTTGCCTAAGATCCTGCAATCAGTTCATAGCAGACAGAGTCAAACCTGGGGTCTGTCTGATTCCAAAGCCCATCCTCTTTCCAGGATGCCCTTTATTTCCCGTCATTTCCCTTAACTGTTACAGCAGCCTAAAGCAGGGTAAGTTTGAGTCTCCATTTTATATATAAATTAGCTGAGGATCACAGAGGTTAAGTAAACTGCTAGAGTCATAAGCTATAAGGAGACAAAGTCAGGATTCAAATTCTGTATTTTAACCACAGCCTGTACGTTTTCAATACAACCTACAGCCCAACCAGAATATTCTTGATCCCTTTATACCCCTTAAGACAGGACCCAGCTCATTCTGCAGCACCCCATCCCCCCAGAAGCCTCTAAGACTTCCTGGGGTGAACGATCTCCCCTCCACCAGAGGGTAAGGCTGTACCCACAGAGCTTAAATGGAATCACATGTGTCTGGCATTCTGGTACTCAATCAATATTAGTTTTCTTCTTTATCTTCCACTGAATCATCAACCCAACACAGACCCTTCATTTCTCTCTAGAGTTTCCTCATGGTCGCCCACACATGCCACACTCATTTCTGCTCCATATTTCTGTTCATGTTACTCTCCGCCACATCTTCCCTCTCTCAGCTCCTCCACTTGTCTTGACTACCAGATTGTTGAATTCTAAAGTTAAAAGAAAACCTTAAGAGTTTTCAATTTACCCTCTTGCTCAAAATAGGAATTCATTCTACAGCATACTTGTATTGAGTGTTTCTAATGTTGGATGCCCACCACCTTAAAAGGCAGCCATTCCGCTGATGGACAGTTCTGTTTATTAGAACATTTCTTCCTTCTGTTGAGCTGAACTCTGTATGTGGTAATTTTTATCCATTGATTTAATTCTGTTCTCTGGAGACACAAGGAATAAATCTAATTTTTCACTCCTGTGGCAGCCTTCCAAATATTTAAATCCTATGTTTGCTTAGCTCTTAGAGGTTATAAAGTTTGTTCTTATTATCTCAGTTAATTCCCAAAGAAATCCTATGAGAGGAAGAACCAAATCCCCTTTCCACAACAGAGGCAACTGAAGCTTTCGGAGGCAAAAGACAGTGAATGATGGAAAGGGGCTTAAGTAAAACCAGGTCTTTGGGCTCCAAGGGACCATGGTTCTTTATACAAGGCTACCGCTCAGTTTTAAACCATCTGTCACAGGGACTTGGACAATTAGCTGAAGGACCAGAACAGTGACGGGAACTTGAAACTGTATCATGGGAGGACAATCACAAGAAGGAAGATGTTTAGTACTCTGGGGAATACCACTGCTATCTTCAAATAGCTAAAGTGCCCAACAGGCTTTCCTCCTTTGCCTTTCTTTTCTTTCAAATCTTCACTGGCTGTGGCAGTGTTGGCCAGGTACTGAAGATCAAAGGATACTACAACACATACTGGCTTCAAATCTGCTGCAGAAGGTAAACACCCATTGGATGGGATTCTGAGGCCTGAGGGGCTGTTCCCATAGAGCCTTCCTGTGCCTTTTCTTGAGGCAATATTCTTCCTTTGAAGCGCAGCTCAGCGCAGCAGAGAAGCTCCCCTGACCATCCTGGCAAAGTCAAGTGCTCCAATTACATGCTGTCCTGGCACCGTGTACTTCTCCTTTGTGGCACTCACCCCCACTGTAATTTTGTATTTATGGTGTAATTATTGGATTAAAGTTTGTTTCTTTTGCCAAACTGCAAGTGCCACAAGAACAGGATGTCTGGTTCTGCTTACTATTGTGTCTCGGTGCCTGGCACAGCACTAGCACATAAGATGGGGGAGGTTTCCAATAAGTACTTGGGGGAAGGATGAATTTATTGGGTGTCTGCAACATTTTCAGTAGAGCACACTGAATGTCAGATGGGTCTTTTCTAAAATCTAAATCTCATTATTTCCCTCTTGACCTAAATCACTTCTCTGGCCTCCTATAGCCCACACCACAGGGTCCAAAATTCCCAGCAGAACACAAAGACCCTTCAAGGATCTAGCTCAGGCTTCCCTTCCAGTTCCTTCACTCTCTTACCTCCATTCGACCCATGAGTTCCAGTTTTGCCTAACTACGCGTGGGCCTTTTGCGGATTTGCAGATGTTTGCCTGGAATCCCCTTCTCTTTTATAATTTACAAACTCATGCAAAGGTCACATCCTCTCTCAAGCTCTCCCTGACTCCCTCTCCCCTGACAAAATAACTTCACTCTCCACTCTTTTATGCTTTGGTATTACATCCCCAGACACGTCACATTTAATATAGTTACTGGTTTATTGATCTGTCTCCTCTTTCAGATTATGAACATCTTAAGACCCAATTTCATATTTAGCTAAATACCAGACCCTTCACTATAGCACCTGACACACAGTAGGCTCTTAATAAGAATGATGAATGAAACTCAAGGGGTGGCCATGTGCTGGATAGGGAAAACTCACTTAGTAACTTCAAGACTGATTAGAAAAGGGTCTGTGAGATTGTACAAACCACCTCCTCTTACTGGTCCCTTTCCATGTTATAGACAAAGGGAGAGGCCCAGAGCAGTGACAGAACTTGGAAGGTCACACAACTAGTAAGAGGTTATTTCTGGGGCCTCCATTCCTGAATACCACCCTGCTGCATACCTTCTCCCCCCGCCAGACTTTTCCCTCCTCCCTCTTCAATTCACTACCTCTGAGCTATGTAGGGAGTTAGAAATAATGAACACCAAGAAGGCAGGTAAGGAGAGCTTCTGGACTGGCTCTCCCAACACCCCACCCTCTGACCCACAGCTGCCATGCCCCAAGTTCTCTGTATTTTGCAGCAGCAGGGAGCTGAGGCATTATGTCCCATGGGAATGGTAGGAAATCAGAGGTAGAGGGCTTTTCAGGGAGGTTCGGTGGTGCCTGGGAGAAGCAGAGGGCTGAGGAATGGAGAAAGTAATCTCTTGGAGCTAACTTGTTGTTATACCCATCTGTCCTCAGCAGTATAAACCACACTATGGAGCACCTACGGTTTATAAACATTTTGTTGCATCATCTCACTGGATACTAACAATAACCCTGGATGCAGGCTTTTTAGAGCCAGAAGAAATTAATCTTAGCTCATCCTGTCTGACTCCTTTATTTTGCAGGTAGGGAAACTGAGACCTAGAAGTCTTCCCAAGGTCATACAGCTGCTTGGCTGGTCTGGGACTTAAATCTATTTGGACTCCACAGGATGCTCTTTCCAGCATACCATATATTATTATCACTACTGGTTTACTGGAAAATTAAAGTCTAAGGGCATATAGGTAGTAAGTGATGGAGCCTTGAGGGTGAAGGGCAGGAAAGAGGTCACTGGAATCCAGGACTGGGGATTATACAGCACTTCCCTGCCTGCTGTAATCCTATCTAACTGTTGAGGTGCAGGTCAAAGGGCATCTACTCCAGAAAGTTCTTTAGGATCCAGCATCAAAGTTTGTCATCATTCCTTCTGAGCTTCCACAGAACATACATGGGACTTTATTTTAGTGACAGCAGAGCACAGAATATTAGAGCAGAAGCTTCCCTTACGGGAATAATAAATTCCACAAGTATTTATTGAGCCCACACTGTGCCAGTGAAAAAGTTCCATGTAATCCCTGCTCTGGAAATTCTCAGTCTAGTGGGAAAGGTACCTCACATGTGATAAATCCCATGATAGATACATATAGGGTCAACTCCCTCATTTTACAGAAGCCAAGGCCCAGAGAAACAAGTGCCCTGGATTCTTATTTTTGGCATTGGTCTCTTACACAAAACCGTCAAAAACTCAAAACTCAAAATCTCTCAAGGATAGAATACTGTTGCTTTCCATTAAGATATAGGCATGACATGGGCGCCTGGGTGGCTCAGTGGGTTGAAGCCTCTGCTTTCGGCTCAGGTCATGATCCCAGGGTCCTGGGATCGAGCCCCACATCGGGCTCTCTGCTCTGAGGAGAGCCTGCTTCCTCCTCTCTTTCTGCCTGCCTCTCTTGCCTACTTGTAATCTCTGTCTGTCAAATAAATAAATACAATCTTTAAAAAAAAAAAAAAGATATAGGCATGACATTTTACTTCAAGCAGGTAAACTAAAGGTCATAGGACTTCCTTTCATTGTCCCTCAATATATCGGACATGTCTTGGGTATTCAATAAATATTTTCTGAATGAATACATCACAGCACTTGTATCAAGGATTTGTTTCCACTCCCATATGTATCTCCTCATTTAGACTGTGGGTTAGGGGCTATGTCTTTCATTTCTGTACCTTCAGCAATATCTAAAGCAGTGCCTGGCACCTGGCAGGTATTCAAAAATACTAAATGAACAAAGAAATGAATTAAGGAGAGAAGGGAAGATAATGTGATCTCTGTTGCCCTAAATAACAAAGATGACATCTCCAGACACACACTCCTCTTTTTGAAACCCCTCCTTTCCTCTGCATCTATGAAACCTTGCTTCACCAGTATGTTCCCTTTATCTCCCCCTACTCCTGCTCTGTTTTCTACACCGGCTCTTTATCCTCCCCTAGGCCCCTCACTTCCAAGTTTCAGATGGAAATTTCCAATTATCTGCTGAACCTCTCCACTTAATCTGAATGCCTTTGAAATGTACATAGTTGACTATTAATTATGACCTATTTCATTTGTGTCTTCTCTAACTAATAAGCCCTTATCAGTACCCAGCACAGGCCTGGGCACGTAGCAGGTATTTTAAAGATGAATGAACGCTGAATGAACCATCATCCATAAAACCAGAGTGCTTTGGCATGGACAAATTCAGCATCAGACTTGCCAAACCATTTCCTCCTCACCCTTTTTGCCTCCAAATTGACATCAGCACCATTAAGAGCATTCTGAGAAGTCTCTCTGGGGAATTCACTTAATTTTTTACTTCCTGTATCTTTTAGGTGACTCACCCAACTCCCCTTCAAGACAGGAAGAGGTGGGGGAAGAAGTGAGGTAGGAAGAGGGCCAGGAGGAAAAGAAAGAAGCTTGGAACAAGATTATACTTAATACATTCCCAGGTCACAGCAAGTAAAAGGATATGAGAGTCAGACCTGTACTGAGAAATTGTCAGAGATAAAAATAGGAATCCTGTCAAACAATTTGTGGAAAACAAATGGTTAATAAATATATAGATAATTGCTCAATAAGTAATCAGAGAAATGCAATTTGAAATGATGAGATAACATTTTTTTAACCTATTGAATTAGCTAAAATTAAATAACATAATATTCCATGCTGGCAAAGATAGAGTGAAATAGGAATTTCACTATTGAAAATCTATTTAAAGGAAATAATCTGAAACCCAGGAACAGTCTTACACACAGGATGATCACTGATCACTGTAACATGAGTCATAACAGCTCCAAACTGAAAAGTAGTTAAACATTCAAATAACAGAGAACAGCTAAGCTTAGCTTAGAGGCCAGAGACTGTGGCTTATTCTTTTACCATGATTTAGAGTACCCAACACATGTAAGTGCAACAAATACAATTGAATGTATGAATTAATGAATGAATTTGGTGCATCCTCCCTATAATGTACAATGAAGTCATTAAGAACATATTCATAAAGGTTTTCTAATGTTAGCTATACTTATGCTATAATGTTACTTTTTTTTAAATACTGATTTTATTTATTTATTTATTTATTTATTTATTTGACAGACAGAGAGAGAGAGAGCATGAGAGAGGGAACACAAGCAGGGGGAGTGGGAGAGGGAAGAAGCAGGCCCACCACCAACCAGGGAGCCCAATGCGATGCAGGGCTCCATCCCAGGGTCACAGGATCATGACCAGAGCTGAAGGCAGACACTTAATGACTGAGCCACCCAGGCGCCCCTATAATGTTACATTTTTTTTAAAAAAGCAGGATATAAAATTGAATTTATAGTATGACTGCAATTATGTTAAAAACTCATAGAAAAGAAACTGGAAAGAAACAAAACATCGATAATGTTCTCTTCTTTATGCTTGTTTGTAATCTTAAAAACATTTTTTTAATGAGCATGTACAATTAAGAAAAATTAAGCCCATAGTAAGTATTGGCAGTTGATATTCATACTAACAGTCCCAGGAGAACAAAATATGGGGAAAACATGGAGGATAAACTATAAGTCGATAATTGTTGCAGCTGTATTATGGAGTTTACGTTATATTTAGTATCCCTACTTGAGTGTGTGTTTGAAATTTTCCATAAGAAACAATTAAAAAGGAAAAAAAAATAATAAAGCCTGAAACAGCACGGTGTCTGGGGAAAATACAAGCAGTTCCATTTTCACTGAAGTATAAAATACTCAGAAGGATTCTAAGATGTCCATTTTTTCCCCAAATTTTAGCATCTCTGAAATAAAAATATAAATTATAATTGATAGCATTTTAGATTCTCTGAAAAATCATACTTAAAATACTGATGGGGGGGGTGAAATCAAACGTGAGGCTGGAGCTAGCTAGATCATCAAGGTCTTGAATGCCAGGCCAGGGGCTTGGACATTGTCCTGGAGAGAACAGGGAACTCCTGAGGGGTTTGTGGTGTCCAACATAGGGCCGATCATCTGCAAGACTTCAGAAAGTGCTAAACGGTGAGGCCCATGGGGATGAGGACACTGCTGCTTATGCCAAGGGCCAGGGAAATTGCCCTTTATCAGAGAAGTGTTTGAGGCCTTGCTCTGTCCCCTCATCACCTCCTGAGAACCAATTCTCTTTGAATTGGGTAGAACCATTGGGTTGTCATAAAGTTGTCTTTCTCCCTCCAATCCCCTATAGCACTGCCACTTTCCTGAAAGTAAGGATCATTTCTCCAGAACCTGAGCCAGCACCACAGCTGAAAACCTGATGTGAATACCCACAGGCCTGGGTTCCACAGCACCTTCTGATATGACATTCAAATCCCAAAAACTCAGCTTGGAGCCTGGCCAGAGACCTACTCATGAACTCATTTCCAAACAGACACACAAAGAGTTAAAATAGAGATGGCAGCTGAGAGATGAGGATAAACTCCCCAGGACTTCTAGGATTTCACTAGAAACACAGTTTGGGACCTCCACCCTGCCCTGGGCTGTGCTTTCTCTTTGGTTTCATAGCTGTTTTCTTTGGGGAGTTGGCTCAAGTCACCATAGCAGACAAGGCCCCCAAGGATTATTTGCATACAGGTGCCAGAGTGTTCTAAAAATAGGATAAACACAAAGCAAATGCCTTGAAATGTATTTACAAGAGAGGGAAGACAATCATCTGAAGAGGGAGGGAGAATCTGTCAGAGGCAACCTGATGATAGTAAGGGAGCCACGTGGTGCAGGCTGGGAGTCAGGAGGCCTGGGCATGATTTAATTCTACCACTAACTTGCTTTGTGGGGTTATAAATATGCCCCACAATGGGTCTTGGGTTTTCCATCTTTTTAAAAAATTTTTTATTCAAATCAATTTAGTTAACATATACTGTACTACTAGTTTTAGGGATAGAATTTAGTGGTTCGTCAGTTGCATACAACACCCAGTGCTCCTTCCCTCAAGCACACTCCTGAATGCCCATCACCTAGTTACCCCATCCCCCCCCCTCCTCTCCAGCAACCCTCAGTTTGTTTCCTAGAGTCAAGAATCTCTTATGGCTTGCCTCCTTCTTTTTGTCTTATTTTATTTTTCCTTCCCTTCCCCCGTGTTCATATGTTTTGTTTCTTAAATTCCACATATGAGTAAAATCATATGGTCTTTGTCTTTCTCTGACTGACTTATTTCACTTAACATAATACACTCTATTTCCACCCACATTGTCACAAATGGTAAGATTTCATTCTTTTTGATGGTGGAATAATATTCCATTGTGTGTGGAATCTTTATCCGTTCATCTGACAATGGGGGTTTTCCATCTTTAAAATAGGGATATCAGACTAGGTAATTTTTACGGCCTCTTCTATTTTTAAGGAGTCACGATAAATAGTGATAATGATAATTATTAAGATAAATCGAGTATTACCAACTGTCAGGCACTGTGACAAGTGTTTTTCATGCATTATACTTCACAATCTTCACAACCAGCTCTATGAGATGGGTAGGACAAAGAAAACAAGGCACAGAGAGGTTAACTACTTGTCCAAGTTAGTAAATGCTGAAGCTAGTTTAACCCCTGTGCCTTCCAGAATGCTAGGATGCTAAATTTATCCCTGGTTTTCTAACTTAATAGTTTGACTGCCTTAAGCTCATGCCACTCCTCCCATTCTTTCTACCCAGCTTCTAACCCCCCTGAGCTACTTTCCAGGTCCCAAATATTGTGTTCTTCAAAGTCTCTGTTTTTTTCATGCTGTTCCCCTGCCTAGAACAACCTGATCCCCTACCCTGCTGACCCAGTCCCTACTTACCATTCAGAATTCAGTTCAAATGTTTCCTCTTCTCTGATTCACATTTTTCCCCAATACCCACAGGCAGAAGTAATGACTAGCTGTCATTTGCTGAGACTTAGAATGTGCTAGGCAGTGTGCTAATTCGTTATTACCTCTTTCTGAGAGAGGTTCCATTATCATACCCCTTCAACAGATGAAATAATGGAGACTCAGAGGTTAAAAACTTGCCTAAGGTCATGCAGCTGATAAAGTTCTGAAACAGGTAGTCTGACCCCACAGCCTTCCTAACCTCCATTCTACCCTCCCCGTAATGAATACTGTGTGAATTGCCAAGTTGTCTTATCCATGAGACCATAAGCTCTTCCAGTTTTGTTTTTCATTTGGCCTGGTTTTTACTTTTTAGGATTGACTGAACTGCTGGGAGGTTATTTGGAGTAGCACACCTGAGGGGAAAAAATCAGGCTAGAGTCAGAACCAACCTGGAAAAGAAAGATGAAGTTCTTCATTCTGTCTAACCTTTCTTTACCACTATAAATCCCTTTGGAGGGGCGCCTGCCTTCGTCTTGGGTCCTGATCCCAGGGTCCTGGGATCGAGCCCTGTGTCGGGCTCCCTGCTAGTGGGAAGCCTGCTTCTCCCTGTCCCACTCCCCCTGCTTGTGTTCCCTCTCTGGCTGTGTCACTCTCTGTCAAATAAATAAATAAAATCTTTTTTTAAAAAAACAAATAAATCCCTTTGGAAACAAGACCAAAAAAAAAAAAACTTTTTAAAATTCCATGTATTGGTATTCAATGCTATTCCCATCTCAGAGGTGGGATCACCTCCTCCAAGAAGCCTCTTAAAATCCTCATTCTCATCATCCCCCTAATTTAAGTGTACCTTCAGCACTTATTTGTCACTTAAACATCATAGCATTTAGTGAATGGGTACTGTGAGGGGCAGCAGTGAGAGGATGGATTTGGGGGTCGAACACACCTGAGATCAAATTCCAGCTCTGTCACTTCCTGGCGTGTAACCTTAGACCAGTTATCTGACTTTCTGAGTTGATCTGTTAGTTGCAAAATGGGGCTGATAGTAATATCCTTTTCCCTGCATTCATGGGAGGATAAAATAAGCGTTGTGACAGTGCTTGCACAGCTGTAAAGCTCTGTATAAACATTAGTCATGTTCATTCAATTTACAGTTTGCCCTCAATTATCTGCTGTTCCTCCCCTGGTGCCACATTCAGAGCAGGCAGATTCCCAGAGAGCTGGAGGTTGTGGGAAAGTGGGAAGAGGGAGGAGCCCAAGAAAACAGGGCTGGTAACTACCTGAGCAAACTTCCGCTGGAAGGAAATTAAAAGGCTAATTATGCCTCCACTGGTGGTAAATTTCCAGGCCAGCCTTCAGGCTCAATCAGTTGACACAGCAACACAGTGGTGGGGGAGGACAGTATCCTGAGAGAACATTTTTCTCCCCTCACAAAATGGCACCTCCTAAGAGCCTGGACACAATGTCCAACCTTAGCATCACCTCTGATTTCCTCTATTCACTCTTTCTCTTCTTTCTTAACTCTCTTATCTCTTCCTCCCTAAGTCCTAGCTGAGGAAACTGAAGGGTTCAGCCTGGAGTCCTCGTTTTTATTTTTTATTTTTTAAGATTTTATTTATTTATTTGACACAGAGAGAGAGAACAAGAGAGGGAACACAAATAGGGGAGTGGGAGAGGGAGAAGCAGGCTGCCCACTGAGCAGGGAGCTGGATGTGGGGCTCGATCCCAGGATCCTGGGATCATGACCTAAGCCGAAGGCAGAGGCCCAACAACTGAGCCACCCAGGCACCCCTGGAGTACTCTTTAAAACAGTGCCTGTGGAGGAGCCAGAGATATCCCGGGATGGCTCCAAGACAGCACTAAATTGTTGCCTGGGGTAGATCTCATTTTTTTGTATGTAGAAACACTGTGATCCAGTGAGAAGAGCCCAGGTTTAAAGGTGGGTCTTGAACGCCTGGGTTCCTGTCTCACTGAAGCCATTGACCAGCTGTGTGACCTCTGGAAAAGTACAAACACTCCACCTCTCCGGGCCTCAGTGTCCTCATGCATCCAATGAGGATGATAAGACCTCCTCTCAGGATCAAATGAGATCACCGATATATCCAATGATCTAACTGGACTGGTGTCCACATGTCTCTGAGAGGAAAGCCCGTGAGAAAGCAGTGTGGCTGTTCTACAGAGGGGCCAACCAAAGAGGAGCTTCTGATGTCCCAGCCACAGAGGGGCAGAACTGACCAGAGGAGGTTGCTGGTGGAAGCAAAACTTAATACAGGGCCAAAAGAAGGGTCAGACATGCCAGGTGCAGGAAGAATGGCGGGCCTTGACTTGGAGAAGTATAAAGCCACGCACGGCCTGAGCACTGACTTCCATTTTGCCAAGCTCTCTTGAATGCTTACTCTTTGTGAGGCCCTGCTGGGCAATAGAGTTGTAGACATGAATCAGACCTGACCCTACCCTCATGGAACTTGTGGTCTGGGAGGAAAACCAAGTACCAAACCCTTGCAGTACAGCTGGTAAGTGTAGGAAATAAAGGCTTCCTTAACCCAGGCTAGAGGTGAGGTGGGTCAGGGAAGGTTTTTGAGAGGAGGTTCTATTTGAACTGAGCCTTTAAAGTCAAACGGAAGTTTGCTGGTGGAAAAGGGGGGTCAAGGGATGAGAGGGGGAAAGGGGGAGGGTAATCCCTAGGGAAAGGGAAAGCAAGACGCATAAGGTACATCCTAATGCTCACAGTTGAGTCTAATGCCTAATGCTTGTGATGCCTAAAGCAGGCATTACAATTAAATGCAGTCTGGTATCTTGGATGGGATCCTGGAACAGAAAAGGGGTATTAGGTAAAAACTAAGGAAATCTGAATAAACTCTGGACTTTGGTTAATAACAAGGTATCAATATTGGTTATAATTAGGACAAAGGTACCATATTAATGTAAGATAGTAATAGAAGGGGAAACTGGGTGTGGGGTAAATGAGAACTCTTTGTGCTATCTTTGTCATTTTTCTGTCAGTCTAAAACTATTCTTTTTTTTCAGGATTTTATTTATTTATTTATTTGAGAGAGAGAGGGAGGTAGGGAGCATGAGCAGGGGGAGAAGCAAAGGGAGAAGCAAGACTTCCCACTGAGCAGGGAGACAGCCAAGAAGCTCTATCCCAGGCCCCTGAGATTATGACCTGAACCAAAGACAGATGCTTAACCAACTGAGCTACCCAAGCGCCCCTAAAACTATTCTGAAAGATAGAGTTTGTTTGTTTGGTTGGTTGGTTGGTTGGTTGGTTTTTTAAACTGCATCCTGTATTTGGACTGAGCATTTGGAGAACACATGGGTGGAGTGTGGACTGCCTGAAGGGTGAGTAACTGAAGATGGATCTGGGAAGGCAAAAAAGGGCCTGGAGTGCCAGGAAAAGGAATTTATTGGGTATCAGTAGATAGCCCTTTCTGGGTTTTAAGCAGTGGAGTGACCGGAATCGGATAGCATATGGAGAGAGCAAGACTGGGGCAGAGGAAGCCACTCAGGTTGCTGCTACAGTCTAAGGGGGTAGTAAAAGGAACCTGAGGTAGGAAAGTGGCAGAAGGGAGGCTCCCAGTTAACCCTAGATAAATGTTTGTGGAGCAGAACCAAGGAGGGAAATTTGGGAGAACTGATAGTTCGCATGAACACCTAGATGACTAGGACAAGAGCTGAGAGGAAAAAAGGAGGACCCTCAGTGTTGAGGTAGAGGCTCAAAAAGAGAGGAAGTATAGATATTACCTTGGCCTTCACCTCCCCTCCTTTTGCCCTCTTGTCCACCTCCACCCTGAGGCCTGAGCTCAGAGCCTCTGCGTCATTAGCACAGAGCTGACAAGACTTCACAGAGGAAGGGCAGAAGCACAGGAGTACAGACAGGATAAGAGTTTCCAGTTGTCCCCTGGCAACCCAAGGTGTGGGGCAAGGGTGTGGGGAAAAGGGGAGGCCATAGAAGGAAGGAATTATAAAGCCTCAATAGCATGGCCTCCCCTCCTCCCACCCCTGCCCTCAGCAACCCATCAGGCAGGACCCAAGCAAGCTGGGAGAAGCTTCGAAGGCCTCGAAGGCAACTGGGCATCTTTAGAAGCAGAGCCCTGCTGCTCTATCAGTCACTGAAACTGGGAGTAAGAGTTCCACCACGACTTATATCTAATTTCTCTGCTGATGGACTCCACCCTGCAAACCCCACGCCTCACAGTCTTTGAAATGGCAGTAACCAAGATCAGTCACAATAAGGTGGCGCACCAGAACCCTCATGAACTTATCCCAGCTCTACACTCACCACGTGGCTTTGGGCAAGTTTATTGAGCACCAAATATGTTACAGGCACCATGTTAGGTCCTTTCCTTATATTGTCTCAGTTAATCTTTACTGCACTACTGAGAAGTAGCCACTAATATTATCACTGTTTTACAGCTGAGGAAACGGGTTCAGAGACATCATTATTTTTCACATTGCTGGTGCCGTGTTTTCATTCTGCTTCTACCACAGCCAAACTAAGCCAGCCCCACCCTTCCTTTCACTCCACCAGGTCATGCAGCAACTCCTTACACACTACTATGCTAAGTGCCAAGTCATGTACTTACATACCTATATATCAGTGTGGCACAACTTTGGATGCCCATCAGATTCACCTGTGGAGTTGCAGGGGGGTGAAGAGAGGGAGCAGAAGGAGGCCAGCTGGAAAGCTAAGAGGAGATAGTTTACAACACATAACCATCCTTTCTGGGTGTTTGTTTCGAGGCTCCAAATTTCAACAATGATATTGTCTCCCTACCACCTGTGAACTCCTTGCAGTATCACAGGGCAGTGGGAAGACAGAGGGGAGCTGGCTGTGAAAATGATACAGGCGATCTGGGGGCACCTGGGTGGCGCAGTCAGTTAAGCATCTGACCCTTGGCTTCAGCACAGGTCATGATCTCATGGGATCTCATGGGTCGTGAGATCAAGCCCAGATGGAGCCCCGAGTTGGGCTCCATGCTCAGCAGGGAATCTGCTTAGAGATTCTCTCCCTCTGTCCCTCCCCCCACTCGCTCGTGTGCATGCTCTCTCTCTCTCTCTCTCAAATAAATAAAACTTAAAAAAAAAAAAAAGAATAGAGGCTCTGGCAGCAGATGGCCCTAATTTTGAATCCCAGCTGTGCCATTTACCAATCTTAGTAAGATTTGGTCAAGTTCCTTAACTTTTGAGTCTTAGTTTTCTCATTTGTTCTGTGCATTATGGTTGTAATAATTTTTTGAAAAATGCATGGAGAGCATTTGTACAATATATAGTTGCTCTTAACAACACTGTCACCGTCTATTGAGTATTTTCTGAGCACCCAAGCCCTTACCCATGTGAAGATATAACAAGGAGGGGAAGGGAACAGGGCACAGGACATAAAGGGATTTTGAAGACAGACCTCAATTCAAATCTGGACTCTGCCACTTGCTACCTATGTGAACTGAAGTAAGCGACCTAACTTACTCTGCTATTCAGTTTACTCATCTGTAAAATAGGGACAATAAGAGTACCTAGCTCACAGGGTTTTGTAAGGATGAAATGGGTTCATAAAAGAACTGAGTACAGGGGTGCCTCACTGGCTCAGTTGATGGAGCATGTGACTCTTGATCTCTGGGTCATGAATTTGACCCCCACACTGGGGGCAGAGAATACTTAAAACATATACATATATATATTTTTTAAAAAGGCACTGAGTACAGATGGCCATCAGCCAGTGCTACTGGCAGCTCACACCAGCCCCGTGAGAGCTATTAATAGCCCCACGTCACAGGTGAGGATATTTTACATAAGTGGTAGTTGGGGCTTTACTGCCACAATAATTATTGATGTGTGAAATCGAGGGGAAGGCATTCCATGTAAGATTGGCACCTCCACCAGCCTCTTTTTTATTTAAGATTTATATATTTACTTGGGGTAGGAGAAGCATGTGCATGGGGGGAGGAGCGGAGGGAGGGAGAGCAAGAATCCCAAGCAGACTCCCCACTGAGTATGGAGCCAGATGTGGGACTCCATCCCACAACCCTGAGATCATGACCCAACTGAAATCAAGACTCGGATGCCTATGGAGTCTGGGTGGCTCAGTCAACCAAGCATCTGCCTTTGGCTCTGGCCCTGATCCTGGGGTCCTGGGATGGAGCTCCACACTGGGCTCCTTGCTCAATTCAGAGCCTGCTTCTCCCTCTCCCTCTGCGGCTCCTCTGCTTGTGCTCACTCTCTCTCTCTCTCAAATAAATAAATAAATAAATATCTTTAAAAAAAAAAAAAAAGAGTCGGATGCTTAATGGACTGAACCACCCAAGGGCCCCTGCACCAGCCTTCTGACCTCTAAAAGCAGGGATCAAGAGAAAGCAAGGCCCTATTCTCCCTTGCTCCATAACCACTGTCTGTCTTGGTGTCACCTGTCTGCATTTTAACTTTTTATGTTGTACCTGTTATTCCTCTATTCATGTCAGTCATGACAAGCAGCCCAAGGTTTCTCAAGCCGTCCTTGATTTCTCTGTACTCTGAATCCCATACAGTTCTGCACTTTACCTTTTCCAGCCCTAACCCCTCCCCACTGACACTTCTCCCTGGGCCTTCTGAAACCCACAGTCAGTCATCAGAGAAATCTCTTCTCCCTCTTCTCTGAATGGTGACCAAAACCTGGCTTCTCCTGAGGATACACCTTCCTCTAAAGCCTCCAAACTGATGGTTGCTTCCTCCCTCCCCACCTTTAAATCTCTAAGCCAGAAGGTGGAATAGATATAGTTGATTTTCACCCCTGCTTCCAGATCATTTTCTTTTCCTCCTTCAAAAATCAAAACACCTCCAGCTTTGAATCTCACATCATGACACTACACCACCGTTATCTGTCTACTGTCCAGTCAACAACTCCTGGTTCATTTGTTATTCTGGAGATTTTAATGTCCAGAGAGATGAGTCTTCCAACATCTTGGACTCTTTACTCCTTGAACTTCTTTCCTTCAGTGATGTTCATGTCTAACCTCTCCCAGCTCAGCCACTCACCCTCATCATTGTACCCTGTACCTTGTCATTATCAATAGTCATTTCCAGTCTCCCATTTTCAGATCTCTGTGATCTTTCTAGCTCATTGCTTCAATGGTCATCAAACCTTATGATCTTTTCACTGTCTTCTACCCCCCTTATATCATCACCTCCCTCTCTGCCCGGCTTGAATCCTTTGGCCAATTATACAGTGACTTCCTGTACACATTCCTGACTCCCCTGGCATTCTATTGCTTTGTCCACACTCAGCAAAGCAACACTTTCATTAAATCCAACTCTCTGCCTATTCTATGACTGTATCCACAGAGCAAAACACGGTTGGAAAGAAACACAAAACCATGCTTCAAATTCATGAATTCATGAATTTAAATTTATGATCACTAATTTCATCTGGAGCCTTAATTTTAATGAGCAATCAATTTACATTTCCCCAGTCTGTTCACTCTTCTGCCTTCCTAGATGATACTCTCTTCTCTCCTCAAATCTCCGCACTTCCTGTCCCCCATAGTCACTCTCAGCTGATGACCTTGCTTCCCACTTTATCGGAAAATTATATCAGGAGAACTCCCACCAGCACATGTCGCCCTGGCCACACCTGTGCCCATAATCTCTGTTCTCTCCCGTGTTGATGTGGCTGCACAGTCTGTGCTCCTAGCAAGGGCTCACCCTTCGCTTGTGATGCCATGCTCATCAATTCAAGGATATTATTCCAGCAATGCTCCCCTCTCTCCTGTAGCATCAGTTTTGTGTTTTTGTTTCTTTATTGGTTGCTTAGTTGGCTGATCTCTGTTGGATTGCTCCACCAGCACACAAACATACCAGTACTTCCATCATCTTAGAAAAAACAAAAAACAAAAAACCTTTTCTGACTCACACCTCCCCTTCACCTTCAGCTACCACCCATTTGATTCATTTTCCTAAGAGCAAAAGCCTTGAAAGTGCCGTGCACACCTGGTCTATCTGTCTTCTCTTCTCCCACTCTGATTAGGCTTTCGTCCCCACTACTCCAGCAGACAGCTCGTATCAAGGTGACCACTGAACTCCATGTTGCTAAATTCTGAAGTCAATTCCCAGGCCTCACACTCATGACTAGCAGTAGCATTTGATACAGTTTGTCTCTCCTTCCTCCAAAAAGCTCTATCTCTACTTTGGCTGCCAAGACATCAAACTTTCCCTTTTCAGTTGCTCTTTTTCAGCCCCCTTTGCTGCTTCTTTTACTCATCTTCCAAACATTTTAGTGTTGGAATGCCTCTGAGCTCAATCCTCAGAACTTTTCTTCTTTCTAAGTTCTTGCTATCCATTGATTTTATTTGGCTTCATGGTTTTAAACACCACCTCTATGCCGATGACTTGCTAATTTAGATCTCCAGCTAGGGCTTCTGCTCTGAACTGCAGATTCAGTCATCCAACAGCCTATTCTGTTATCTCCACTCAGTTTTCCAACAGGCATCTCAAACTAAACTAAAACTCAGCTCCAACTGTCTCCTCAAATCCTGTCCTCCCTGAAGTCTTCCTTTCTACATCAGAGGGATCTTCGACCTTCTGATCACTCAGCCCAAACTCTCAGCATCATCCCCGACTCCTCCTCTTCCTTCTGTCCCCACATTCAATTCATCTACAAATCCTGTCAGCAATATTTTCTACATATACACAGAATCTGACTACTTTCATGACCACCACAATTACCACTCTACTTCCAGCCACATCATTCTTGGCCTGGATTATTACAAATCCTAACTGATCCTCCCTGCTTCTGCCCTTTGTCTGTTATGATTTATCCTTGAAACAGTCATAATCCTTCCTCAGAGCAATCCTATTAAATATTGAGGCATGAGTCACTAGAATATTCTGGAGTTAGTAGTGATGCTTGCACAATTTTGGGAACACTAAAAATCACTAACTGTATACTTTAAGAGGGTGAATTTTATTATCTATGGATTATAGCTCAACTTCTACAATATGTTATTAAATATAACATGAATCGGACCCTAGAACAGTAAAAGGACATTATTTGAAAACTAGTGAAATCCAGATAAAGTCTATAGTTTAGTTAATAATATTGTACTAATTTTAATTTCTTAGTTTTGACAAATGCACCATGGTTATGTAAGATGCTGATATTAGGGAAACTTGGTGACGGAAATATGAGAACTTGCTGTATTCCCCTTGCAAACTTCCTGTAAATCTAAAATTACCCAAAAGTAAAGTTGGTTTTTAAAATGTTAGTTAGATCATGTAATTCCTCTGCTCAAAGCCCTCCCAACTCATTCTGAGTAAAACCTAAAGATTTCCCTTAGTTTTCTGAGGAACCTCCAGACAATTTTCCATAGTGGCCGCACCTACATTCCCATCAACAGTGCACAAAGTTAGAAAAGTGTACAAGTGGAACAATGGTTCCAATTTCTCCACATCCTCACCAAACTTGTTATTTTTTTTATAATAGCCACCCCAACATATGTGAGGTAATACCTTATGGTTTTGATTTGCATTTCCTTGATGATTAGTAACGCTGAGTCTTTCTCATATACCTGTTGGCCATTCGCATGTCCTCTCTGGAGAAATGTCTTTGCAAGTCCTTTGATAGAGCTGCCATATTATCCAGCAATCCCATTTCTGGGTATGTACCCGAAGGAACTGAAATCGGAATCTGAAAGAGGTATCTGCAATCCCATGTTCACTGCAGCATTATTCACAAAAACTAAGATATGGAAACAGCCCAAATGTCCATTGCTAGATGAATGGATAAATAAAATGTAGTATATACATACGATGGAATATTATTCAGCCTTTGAAAAAAGGAAATTCTGCCATTTTCAACGTATGCATGAACCTGGAAGACATTATTCCAAGTGAAATAAGCCAATCACAGCAAGGCAAATACTGCATGGTTCTACTTATATGACATAACAAAAGTAGTAAATCTCAAAGAAGCAGAGAATAGAATACTGGCTGGTTTCTAGGAGCTGGGAGGAGGGGGAAACGGGGAGATGTTTTTGCTGTGCCTATAGTGCCTAAATTAATAATACTGTACTGTGCACCTCAAAATTTTATAAGAAGGGTTAAATCTCATGTTAAAACCACCCCCCCCCACACACAAAAAGATGTGGGGAAGGGGACACAAGGAAACTTTTAGATGTGATGAATATGTCTGTTATCTTGATTGTGGTGATGGCTTCACAAGTTTGCCTAAGTCCAAATTTATCAATGGCATCCATTAAATATGTACCTCTTTTGGTGTATCAACTATACATTAATAAAGCTGTTTTTCAAACCCCCAAAGTCCAGTTATGGCATAAGCAAGTCATGAGAATAAAGGGCGCAGCATAGGGAATAAGGTCGGTGATGTTATGACGGCATTCTAGGGTGACAGATGGGAGCTACACTTGTGGGGAACACAGCAGAATGTATAGAGAACTTAAATCACTATGTTGTACACCTGAAACTAACGTAACATTCTGTGTCAGCTATACTAAAATTAAAAAAAAAAAATTTAAACATCCAAGTTTTTACAAAGACCTCTAAGGGCCTCTACAATCTATCCCTCCCACCAACTCTCTGGCCTCATCTCTGACTGCCGTCTCCCTGCTCGAGCCTTACTCCCTTACTATTTCCGGAATGTGCCAGGGATACCCCTGCCTCGGGGCCTCAGGGGCCTTCTGAATTTGCCATTCCTTCTGTTTCTTATGGAGGGAATGGCTACGCCACATGGTATAGGAAGCAGAGGCAGGAGCTGTGACTAGTAGGTTTCGGAGAAGTCCAATCACCTCACAGGAAAAACATTGCCCAAAGTACAGTACAACTCGTGCCCTCCCTTAATGTCAACCTCCTTGCTCGGGGTGTCTCCATGACACCACTCCCTCTTTCCCTGTCCTGTAATGTACCCCCACCCCTACCCCATCTTCCTCCCAGAAGCCTTTTTTACCCACTCTTCCCAATACGGAACTTTCCTTTACATTTCCATTGCATTCACTCTGCACCACACATTTTAGTTTTTTACAGTTTTCTAAAGTGTTTTAACTCCTCAACTAAACAGCTCTTGCCATGAGGGCACTGCTCTGCCCAAAGGGTTAGCCACCAACCATCATGGACTCAATCAGGACTCAGAGGAAGAATTCAGGTGGATGTTCATCGATTCTTAAAAGAGATGCAGCTGAGATCACATCCAGACTTCTGGTGCCACAAATCAATGCCTGTGGGTACCAGAGTTAATAAAAACAAAAACTACCAACTAATGATCATTTACTATGTGCCAGGGACTATGTTAAGCATTATCTTATTTCCTTCTCTGAACACTATGTTCTAAAATTCTCCTTATTTCAGAAAGAAGAAAGCAAAGCATAGGGAGGTAACAAGACTTAAACAAGGTAGCAATGGCAGACATGGGTTTGGAGCAGGGGTCCGGTTCACCCCACGCCTCTGCTCTTAAGGACATGCTGCATGGCTTCCTGAACATGCAAATCATTCCAGGCAATGTCAGAACACTGCCACTGAGTCAAAAACAGCGGTCAGCCTGGACCGCAGAACTAGATGAACAAGACAGATAACCCTGCCTTATCTGCGAGACCTGACTCTCATTACAACAAGGCCACCTCCTCCATGAAACCCTCCCTGATGCTCTCAAGCTGAGAACTCCCTTAAAACGTTATGTACCTCTCGAGGCATCATTCATGTCCATAGCATTGCTGATATTTGTATACATGTTATATCTGTCTTCTTACTCCACTGTGTGCCCCTTAGAGGTATGGATGTTATCTCACCGGTCCCTACCACAGCCAGGCATATGATGGGTGCTTAAAAGCAATCATGCTTTTGCAAATGTCTTTTCTATTCCTTGTAAAGATCTTCCCTGGCATTAACCTGAGAAACTCTGACTCATTTGCCAAGACCCAGCTCAAGTGTCCCCTCCTTTGCAAAGCCGAAAATAACTTCCCTAGGCAGAGGTAACAGCTCCTTTCCCTTTCCCACAGCACTTTCTTTATCCCTTTATTGTATCGTTCATATTGTATCATAGCTGTTTATTTGTCCTCTTATGACAGTGCTGGAACATAAGAGGTATAGGTTTATTGAATGAATGAGTACACAAATGGCTTGTAGGTATCTACTTTTCTCCCACACCGACTTAGGAAGAGGTAAGGGGATAGTGGCCCCGAAGAATGGAGGCCTGTCACATAGCCAATAACGGCTTTTGGTTAATTCATTTGCAAATCGCAAAGGCAGACTATGCCTGTGATTCTGATTTGACTTCCCATAGTCTTTGTTGTGATTTGAAAAATCAGATTAAACCTCTCCAGCAGCTGGTTCCTACAGGCTTTGGGGAGATGAAAGTGTCAACATGTCTCTGCAGCCACACCAGGAAACTTGCTGCCTAGAAAAATCAATTCTAATTATTGTAAGAGCTAAGTAGGAGATGCTGTACCCAGGAACTGTCTCCATATTCCTAGAGCCACAGGAACCCGTCAGAGCCCCGGCATCCCTGTTCAGCCTCCAGCCTCCTCCCATCCTTTGTGGGTCCCCAGTCTATGTTCAGGTGGCCAGATTTTACCTTCCTGAAGAGGTAGGAAGAGCACTGAAATGTGTTAAGAAACCTCATTGTGAGCCCTTAGTAAAGTCTGCATCTCTCTCTGGACCTCAGCCTCCTCGTGTCTAAAATGGGAAACTGAGATGTAATGAGCTCTGACCTCATAGGCTTGTTGGCACCTTACAAGGGGACAGGCCCTCTCCGTGGGCGGTGTGAGCCTAAGATGCAAACAGTACCTGTTGCAGGCAGTTAGCAGAGGGGACTATCATCGGAGGCTAGGGAACCCAAGTTACAGCCTTAAAGGATGGGGAGCATTGATAGTAGATCTTTTTCTGTGTTATTATTATTTTTTTTGCTTCTATCATTTCTAGTTAGTTATTATTTGTTTTTTAAAAGATTTTATCTATTTTTCAGAGAGAGAAAGAAAGTACAAGTAGGGGGAGCAGCAGGCAGAGGGAGAAGCAGGCTCCCCGCTGAGCAAGGAGCCTGATACGGGACTCGATCCCAGGACTCTGGGATCATGACCTGAGCCAAAGGCAGATGCTTAACTGACTGAGCCACCCAGGTGTCCTTTTTGTTTGTTTTTTTAGTTTTTATCTAAATTCCAGTTGGTTAATGGGGTGCCTGGGTGGCTCAGTGAGCTAGGCATCCAACTCTTGATTTCAGCTCAGGTCATGATCTCAGGGTGGTGAGATCGAGCCGCATGTCTGGCTCTGCACTGGGTGTGGAGCCTGCTTATGATTTTCTCTCTCCCTCTGCCCCTCCCTGCCCCTTGTGCATGCACAAGCTCTCTCACTCTCAAAAATAAAGAAGGAGATAGATAGATAGATAGATAGATAGATAGATAGATGATAGATAGGTAGATGATGAATTCCAGCTAACGTACTATGTAATATTAGTTTAATGTGTACAATAGAGCTTTTCCATGTTATCAACAGATGCTGTGGTAGTCAGAACAATAGCACCCCAAAAGATATTCATATCTTAATCCCAGAACCTATGAATATGTTACCTTGCATGGCAAAAGGGACTTCACAAATAGCATTAGATTAAAGTTTGGAGATGGGAGATTATCCTGATTATTCAGGTGAGTCCAAGATAATCATAGGGTCCTTGTAAGAGAAAAGCAGGAAGGTCAGAGAGCAAGCCAGAGGATCAAAAGATGTTGCATCTCTGGCTTTGAAGGTGGAGGAAGGGGCCACAAGCAAAGGAACGCAAGTGGCCTCTACAAGCTGGAAAAGGCAAGTTAACAAGTAGCTTCTAGAAACTGAAAAAGGCAAGTTAATGGATTCCCCTCTAGAGCCACCAGAAGGAACACATACCCACCAACACTTCAATTTTTAACTGAGTGACACCAATCTTGAACATCTGACCTCGAGGACTGTGAGATAATAAATCTGTGTTGTTTTAAGCCACCAGGTTTGTGGTAATTTGTTAGAGCAGCAATAGGAAACTAATACAGACATCCCTGAGACAGCTGCCCAATCTCATATAATAACCCATTATTATAGATTCTTAAATTCTTGAAAAAAATCTCTCTCATGATGTCCTAGTTTATTTCCCTTAACAAGAACAAGAGAACTGTGCTACTCATTTTATTTCACTTTTGGAGCTCAGAGGTAAATCCAGTCTCACTAGTTCTGGAGAGTAGAGAGTATGTCACTCTATTAATTTCTCTGTCCCCAACGTAAGCCATAGTAAATATTTGTTAAAAGACTGCTTAAGAGCCACAATCCTGAGGTGCCTCGGTGTCTCAGTCCTTAAGCCTCTGCCTTCGGCTCAAATCATGATCCCAGTGTCTTGGGATCAAGCCCCTATCAGGCTCCCTGCTGAGTGGGGAGGCTGCTTCTCCCTCTCCAACTCCCCCTGCTTGTGTTCTCTCTCTCGCTCTGTCATAAACAAATAAAATCTTTAAAAAAAAAAGGGGGGGGGAGCCATAATCCTTCTTCTTAATGTAGGTTTCCAGTATGATTATATTTCCCCACATTCCTAAGCTCCATTACATTAATTGCACTTTTTTTTTTTTTTTTTTTTTTTTTTTAAAGAGCAAGAGCAAGAGAGCAGGGCAGAGAGGGGTAAGGGGAAAGGAAGAGAAGAGAGAAAATCTTTTTTTTTTTAAAGATTTTATTTATTTATTTATTTATTTATTTATTTATTTATTTATTTGACAGACAGAGATCACAAGGAGGCAGCAAGGCAGGCAGGGCGGTGGGGGGTTGGGGGATAAGCGGCTCCCCACCAAGCAGAGAGCCCAACGCAGGGCTCGATCCCAGGACCCCGAGATCATGACCTGAGCCAAAGGCAGAGGCTTTAACCCACTGAGCCACCCAGGCAACCCAAGAAGAGAGAAAATCTTAAGCAGGCTCCACACCCAGCATGGAGCCCTATGCATGGCTCAACCTCATGACCCTGAGGTCATGACCTAAGCCAAAATCAAGAGTTTGACCCTCAACTGACTGAGCCACCCAGGTACTCCATATTTATTGCATTCTTATATTACTGGTTCTAAGATATAAGTCTTTGACATTCCCCAATCTAATTCACTACTTCTCTTATTTATAAGTGACTCGAAAGCCATGTGATAATCTAAATTTCAACAAGGTGGCTAAGGGAATAAGGAAGTTGGCTACTAAGTGAACCTAGCTGACTTCCCAACAGCCCTATCTCATCTGGTCTTATTATTCTCAGCTCCTGGTGACATATGAATAACACTTGTTATTATTGTAGAATTCAGGATTCCCAGGAAATCTCTTAGGACTTCTCCTATTTTTCCCAACTTTCATAATTCTGCCCAACTTCCCTTTGGAGTGAATGCTTACTCTATCTATCTCTTCAATTATAAAAAGAGCTATTGGAGGAGGGACCCTCTCTCCCTCCATGAGGAAGACTGAACATGGAGACAGAGGCATTTAACACAGACCTGGGTGGGATTCTTTAGGCCAGAAGCATTTTAAGGCTGGGCCACATGGACTTTAACCTTGGATGCACCCTGCATAAGCTAATTGCAGCTGGCGCATGTTGGCCTATGATTGGTTTCTCCATCTACCTGACTCCAGAGTGAAGTATTAGCAAGCTCCACTTCCCTGAAGACTTGGACCAGGTTCTTCATCCCACCTTTTATCAGTAATAAGGCTGTCACGTTACTCCCCATCTCTCTGACTCCCGCATCTATCTCTCACTTGGTTCCAAACTTAAGGAGGGAAGAAAAGGAGTATCATTTCTTGATCTCCCTGGAACCTTAACAAAAACTACTGTTTGTTGAGTGTTTACTCCAAGCCAGTCATTATGTTAGTGCTTTACACATTTTATCCTTCCAATATCATCGCCAACACAACAAGTAGAATAATGGTGGTGCACACAAGTGCTGTAGTAACTGAGGGCTTCAGAGGAATGAGTTGCAGAGAAAGAAAGATGATGGAAAACTGTGATACCACCGTAGGCCCAGGAGTAAGGACAGTGGCCTATAAATCCTTCACAAAACAGAGTTCTTAAACAATCAAAGAAGAATATTGGGGAGGCCAGCCAGTCCTTTCCCAATTTATATACAAATAACTCCAGACACATGAAGCACTCCTATCTTTAAAGTCTTCTGGACATGCAGGGCACCAAAAAGCCTCACTGGTGGGAACAGGCAGGAGGAGACACTATCTTTCCACAACAGAGACCCCTGCCATCATGTCTCCTGACAGAGATAGGCCTGAGGTGAACTGGTGTGGTGAAGGTCATCCACAAAGCTAGCCTTTTAAATTGTTAATAGAATTGACCCTGAACTCCAGCTGCAAGCCTAGGGATGAGATTAAAGTCATATTTCAGTGATTTCAGAGTTCTGGGTCCCAGTGCCTAAGTTTGAAACAAGTCTATTCTTCTCCTTACCACAGATAAAATTAGTTTTTTTTAAAGATTTTATTCACTGGGACACTTGGGTGGCTCAGTCCATCAAGTGTCTGCCTTCAGCTCAGGTCATGATCCCAGGGTCCTGGGATGGTGTCCTCCAATGGGCTCCTTGCTCAGTGGGGAGCCTGCTTCTCCCTCTGCCTGCTCTGCCTGTTTTGCCTGCAGCTCTCCCTGCTTCTGCTCTCTCTCTCTCTGACAAGTAAATAAATAAAATCTTTAAAAAAAAAAAGATTTTATTTATTTATTTGAGAGAAAGAGAGAGCACACATGCAGGGGAGGGGCAGAGAGGGAGGAAAGGGAAAGAATCCCAAGCAGGCTCCTGCTGAATATGGAGCCTGATTTGGGGCTCAATCTCATGACCCCAAAATCATAACCTGAGCCAAAACCAAGAGTCCAAGGCTTAAATGACTGAGCCACTCAGGCATCCCCCAAATTAGGTATTTTTTATTCATGTACTTTGTGTCTATTTTCCCTCCTATAGATAAACTCCATGTGAGCAGGAAGGCTATTTCCCCACAGCTAGTACAGGCCTGGCACAATGTCTACTGAATGAATTAAAGAATGAAATTTACAGTTTGGATCCACATAAGGAACTTCACATCTCCAATGTCAAACACCCGTTCTTTTTTTTTTTTTTTTAAGATTTTATTTATTTATTTATTTATTTGACAGAGAGAGACAAGCGAGAGAGGGAACACAAGCAGGGGGAGCAGGAGAGGGAGAAGCAGGCTTCCTGCTGAGCAGGGAGCCCAATGTGGGGCTCAATCCCAGGACCCTGGGATCATGATCATGAGCTGAAGGCAGATACTTAAGGACTGAGCCACCCAGGCACCCCTCAAATACCCATTCTTTACAGAGATAACTACTTCCCTGGGTCAGAGGGAAGCTGTGAAAGATACAAAGAATGATTGAAATCACATACAAGAAGAATTCAGATGGGGAAAAACATCCATGATCCCCAGATCTCCTCAAGGTTTCAGAGTTCTCTTTAGGCTCTCCTTTGCATTTCCTCACTTCAACATCCTAACAACTCACGAGGCAAGAAGAGCAAGGATTATTTTCTCCCTCTGATAGTTAGGGAAACAGGCCCATGGAGGAGAAAGTTCCCTCCAGATCACATGACAAGAGGGCAGAGAGCCAGGACTAAAACCCAGGACTCCATAGTCCTAGGTCAGCTCAGTCCTACAGACCCTGATTCTTCCGTTGACCAGCACCAGACCCAAGAGTCCCTGCAGTGGGCCCCAAATGGAACCAGTGGAAGGCCCTCTCCCACTCACCTCTTCCCACAGGCCTCCAGTGGTTGCTTGGCAACCAGAACCCAGCAGTAAATGGCCTCCAGTCAGGTCTGTTGCTGTGGAGTTACCAAGTCTCTCTCCCTTCACACCTGTGCATGCTCTCACTCTCTAGTAATGAGACTTCTCCCCTACCCTCACCTCCCCAGTAAGATTCTCTTCTTGATGCACAGTAATTAACCTCTCATGAAACAGAGGGGGCTCTCAGGGACCTATGCAGCCAAGGACCCCAGGGAACAAAGCACTACCAATGCCTTCATCATCCAATATCCTCCAGAGATAAGAGAACTCTTTTTGTGAATGGTCCTGCTCAGCAGTGCTCAGAAACTCCTCTTGTTCTCTCTCTACCTTCCACCCTGACAAAGGCTTTCTGAAATCCTGAGAGATCAAATTGGCTGGAGAAATTTAATTGAACACTTCAGATAGCGCCTGTCCTGTTCCAGCACTCCTGAAACCACAGGAAAACCTGCGAAGGGACCCAGTCAGCCGCTGCATATGAACTAGGAGCAGAGGAAAAAAAAAGAACCTAACATTTATTGTGTTCCTAATACATGCCAGGCCCAATACTATGTTATCACATGTAGCCCCCCATCGACAAACCTGTGAGCCTTTTACAATTGAGGATATTATTTATTCACAGAAATAAGGTAACTTACCAAAGCTCACACAGCTTAAAAAAAAAAAATCACAAACTTTTGTTTACAGAAGTCTGTATGTGTAAGTTGGTATATATAAATAGCTATGTGTTCCTCCTCCTTCCTAAACAATTAATGGGTCATCCAATTCTGTAAATTCCAATCCTAAATCTCTCTCAAATCTCTCTCATTTCCATCCCTTAGGTCATTTTTTCAGTGTTCCGATTATGTTCCAAGTGCTGTATTCTCCCCAAAATTCATACACTAAAGCTCTAACCCCCAATATGGCCATCTTTGGAGATGGGGATTCCTAGTTAGTGATTAAGGTTACCTCAGGCCATAAGAGTCTGGTCCTGATCTGACAGGATTAGTGTCCTTATAAGACAAGACAGCAGAGAGCCTGGGCACTCTCCATACATAAGCCCCAAGAAGGGCCATGTGAACACAGCCACCTGCAACCCTAGGGGAGAGCTCTAGCCACACATCAACCTAGCTGGTACCCTGACCTTGAACTTGCAGTCTCTAGAACTGTGAGAAAATAAATTTCTGTTGTTCAAGCTACCAAATCTGTGGCATTTTGTTACCACAGCCAGACCAGACTAATACACTTAATTCAGGCCCTTTATAACTTACTAAAACCACTGGCTTCTTTCCTTGCTTCCACCTATCCTCAAAACTGAAGCAAGGGATTTTTCTAAAATGCAAATCTGTCCTTGTTAAAACCCTTCTGTAGCTCCCCACTGTCTGGCAATGGTCTCCAAATTTAAGCCCCTGTAAGTAAGGCCATGTGAGCACATTCCCACAATATTTGTGTATTTATTTAGACCATATGTACACACTTATCTACTTATGTACACAAAAGATGTTAAAATACATAAAAATGATATAACTACTATCTCAATGTTCACATTTTAATGTATTTATGAACAGTACAGACCTTTTTTTTTCTATTGGAAAGCACACATGCACAAAATCTCTTCGGTAATTTTTTTTTTTTTTTTTTTTTTACCAAAAGCAATGTGATTGACTGTGTCAGATCTAATTAGATCATTGTTGATTTTACCTCTAAACATGTTTGACAATGAACTTGTGCTGGGAGTCAGAGAAACATCAGTTCAGCCATTTTCCGTGCTCTCTTGGGCTTACTATACTGAGTATCATCTTCAGGCAGAGGTTTCTTTGCAGGACACTTTTAAAACCACACATCCATTGTGAAGGTTTATTTAGTTAAATCAGGTGGTATAATGAGTAAATCCACTGCAAAAACTCACAACAGCTGGACATAAATGAAGGAGTGAGGGAGCCACCACTGCCAATCCCTTAGAAGGGCAGAATATCTTCCCTTACTTGAAGACTTTTTGAATTCAGGGTATGTGACCATGTGATATGGAGATCACATGAAGACATCTTTGTCAATCCACATAGGAAATATTAGTAAACATGCATTTTATGTTCATAGATCAAAATAAATTCTAATAGTTTCTTCAGCTCTCTCAACAATCATCAGGTAGGTAAACTATGGCCCATTACAAGAAACTTCTATTTGCTGTGAAAGGTCTCCCTGACCTTTAAGCTGCTGCCTTCCAGCAAATTTCTCTCTCAGCACCCCTCCCTCCTCTTCACAGCCTTGCTCCAGTTCTCCTGTATTGCTCACCATGCCCCCTTTTCCTGTGCTCTCATCTCTCCATGCATTGGCTGTGAAGAGGATGTTAGACCACACAAGGGGAAGCACTCGGCACACATACTTAATAAATGCTTATTGAATCTCACCATAAGATTGGCAAACCATACGGCAGTTAAACCAAAGTGGTTCTTCAATTTTAGCCTGCCTCAAAACCACCTGGAAGGCTTGTTATAACACACACATTTTGGGGCCAGAGATCAGAGTTTCTTACTTAGTGGGTCTCAGGAGGAGCGTGTGAGAATTTGCATTTCTAACAAATTCCCAGGTAATGCTCCTAGAACCACTGAACTAAGTAGTCTGTTTAGCCTCTCACATCTCTAATAACTCATAAGTCCTCAGTACTTTTAACAGAGACTAACTGAACAAAATAAACTTTTATCTCTATATAAATTAACAATTAACTTTATCATAAATGGAAATATGGGCTCTGTAAGACTCAACAGCACAGTGTAGAGAAAAGAGCACATAACTTAGAATCATCAGAAGGTCTGAGTTGGAATCCCACTCTGCAAATGTGTGGTCGATCTAATGCAAGTTAATTACTGAGTTTGGATTTTTTTCTTCTGTAAAACAGGAGTGAATTAAAATAATATCTGCCCCCATGGGGTTAATTGTAAGATAAAAACATATGGAGATAATTTATAAAAAGAAAAGTGTTGTATACAGCCAGTAAGATATATGCACAATGTATTAATGTACATTTAACAAGTTGAACGGAGAGATAATAAATAACATATGCTTTAAATACTTTAAATCACTAATCTTCAAAATTTCCAATCCCAGTACTAATTATTGAAAAGTATATGATCCACAGTTTACTATATCATCTCAAATATATACATACATGCATACTCATTTATTTATTTAATTTTTACCACTGTACTAATAAATTTGTAATAAATACCAATAATAGTAGTTGTGGTGGCCAGCTTCCAAGATGGTCCCCAATGATCCTCACCTCCCAGGATTCATACCCTTGTTTACTTTCCTCCTACACTGATTCAGTGACCAGCAGACTAGTCTAAGGCTAAGTAATAAGAGACATTGCTACTTTCTCTCTGGTTTCTTGGCTCTCTTCCCCTGGGGGATGCCATGAAGATGCTTAAGCAACTACATGAAGAGAACCACATGGGAAAGAACTAAGGCCTTCTGCTAACAGCCAAAGACCTGATACACATGAGTAAGTAGCTTTGGAATGGTACCATCCAGCCCCACTCAAGCCTTCAGATGACTGCAACCTGAGCCAATATCTGGCTGCAACTTCCTAAGAGGCCATAAGACAGACACCAAGCCATTCCCAAATGTTTGATCCACAGAAACTGTGTAATAATGAATTATTGTTGTTTTAAGCCATCAAGTTTTGAAGTGATTTGTTATACAGTGACAGATTATGGACAAAAGAGCTAACATTTACTGTGCATTTACTATATTCCAGGAACTATGCTAAGAAACAAGAGCCTTATGATGTAGATTTATTATGATCCTCAAAAAGGAAAAGGTAGCCTAAAGAGGTTAAGTAATTTAGTCACAATTCCATGATTAATAAGTGGCAGAATTGGAAGCTGAATCCAAATTTCTAACTCCAAAGCCCAGATTCTTGGTCACTCATTTGTATGGGCAGGATAAAGCCTCTTAGACAGTTAAGCAACAGAAGCAACTGAGTCCCCAAGAGGAGAGAAACGTCTATAAAATCAGCAAGGGGCAGTCCAGAAGCCAGGCCTTCAACAGCACTAGTGCTTGATGCCATAAGACCCAGAAGTTCCAAATTGGCCCCCACCTCCCAGCCCTTATACTAGCAGACTAATCACCCCCTGATAATTCCATGCAAGATGCTCAGGACTCACCCAGATCTGCAGCTTCACTCGTTTTTCATGGCGGTAGACTGTCTTCACCTTGAAGTCAATGCCCACAGTGCTGACGAAGGCTGGGGTAAAAGTGTCATCGGCATAGCGGAAGAGGAAGGAGGTTTTACCAACGCTGCTGTTGCCGATGATGAGTAGTTTGAACATGTAGTCAAAATTCTGGTCAGAAGCATCTTTGACTCCAGCTTTAGTATCAGTCACTGAAGCCATCTGTAGGAGAGACCGTGGTCACTCAGGAACACACCTCCAGTGTCACCAATCTTTAATGGTCACTCCACCATTCACACACATACACTCCACCCAAGCATCACTGAAGAAAGACACATACCACAGAATCACCCCAGTACTGCACCTGCTCCAAATGTTGTCTCAGGATTGGGGTGGAACCCAGTTCCTCCCATTCATTCCTACTGCAAATATTTACTGAGCACATTGCTCTGGGTCAAGTCCTGTGCTGGGTATAGGGACTACAAATATGAATCAGACAAGGGGTATGACCTTTGAGTGGCCACAGATTAGAGTGAAAAAGCATGTAAACACAGGTAACAAGGCAGTAGATAAGTCATAAGATGGAGGGAAGCCTTGGCCCAGGAAGCCCACAAGAAACATCTAACATCCAACCCAATTAGAAGGCATGATGGTCAGGAGGCCTGGGTGGCTCAGTGGGCTGGGCCTCTGCCTTTGGCTCAGGTCATGATTTCAGGGCCCTGGGATTGAGCCCCGCCCACTCTCTCTCTGCCTGCCTTTCTGCCTACTTGTAATCTCTCTCTCTCTGTGTCAAATAAATAAATAAATAAATAAATAAATAGAATGCATGATGGTCAAAGAGAGTCTCCCACAGGAGGCAGCTCCTGAGCTGAATTTTGAAAAGAAAAAATGAAAACAGTAAACACATGAATATTCCAGGAAAGGCTCAGCATAGGGTTATCATTCCCCTCCTTCAAAAATGTTCATGGCTCCCCATGGTTCTAAAGATCTAAAGATCTTTAACCTGTTTGGGTTAAACAGGTTAACCTGACAAAGAACCAACTAACCAAAGAATAAACTCTCTAAAATTTATCTTCCCCTCAGCCTTCTCCCTACCAAACTGTGTCACTTTTATACCAAATGACACAGCTGAAATATGTCATATTGTTTCTTGCTTTGTTCCTTTAGACACATATTCTTTCTGTTTACAACACCCTTGTAATAAACTCATCTTCATCCTTATAGATCTAAATGAAGTCTCAACCTTCCTTGTGCAAGGCAGAGGCTTGCACTCCTGCCTCCATGCCCCCAGAGTACACTATCAGCCCTGGTATCATTTCAAAATTGTTTGCCACTCCAGCTACTCCTTCAGACCAAGTATCTTGGACTTAATGTACTTCATTTCTGCATTTTTTGCCTCTAGCACAAGTCCTAGTACATAATCAGCACTCAGTAAATGTGTTCTGGATTAATAAAAGTTATGTCATCCCTCTGGGACTCAATCTCATCATCTGGAAAATGGAAAGGACAATTTCTGTCCTGCTTTTCCTACAGGGATGTTACAGGACTCAAATGAGATAACAATAAATAAGACTTTAATAAACTGGTAAATCCCACACAGCTGTGACCATAAGTCATTATTGTTCCAAATCCTTTATAGCCTCAATCCTTTATTTATTTTCATATGTGCTCACTCATCCATCAGCAAGTATTTATTTATGTGCCAGGCCTTCCCTGAGATCCCAGCTCTCTCAAACCTGCCACCTTTCCTAGATCACTTTGGATCTGAATCCCATAATCCAGCACTCGGCCCCACAGTCCTACTGGAGAAGCAGGTGCCCTACTTCTCCACTTGCAATCTCTCCTTATGCTCAGCACTGGGTTCTTGGACAGGCTGTGTAAGTGATCAGAGGAGGGTGGAAGGACAGCTCTCACATGAGATAATGTCCAGGGTGTCACTATCTTTAGAAATTTGTTTTTGAAGGAAACAGTCAACAAAACCAAAAGACAACCGACAGAATGGGAGCAGATATTTGCAAACGAGGTATCAGGTGAAGAGCTAGTACCCAAAATCTACAAACAACTTATCAAACTCAACACCCAAAGAATAAATAATCCAGTCAAGAAATGGGCAGAAGTTATGAACAGACATTTTTCCAAAGAAGACATCCAGATGACTAACAGACAATGAAAAAATGCTCAACATCGCTCATCACAAAGAGGTACCACCTCCTACCAGTCAGAATGGCTAAAATTTATTAACAAGTCAGGAAATGACAGATGCTGGCAAGGATGCGAAGAAAGGGGAACCCTCCTACACTGTTGGTAGGAATGCAAACTGGTGCAGACACTCTGGAAAACAGTATGGCGGTTCCTCAAAAAGTTGAAAATAGAGGTACCCTACAACCCAGCAATTGCACTACTGGGTTTTTACCCCAAAGATACAAATGTAGTGATCCGAAAGGGCATGTACGTGCACCCCAATGTTTATAGCAGCAATGTCCACAATAGTCAAATTATGGAAAGAGCCCAGATGTCCATTAACAGATGAATGGATAAAGATGTGGGATACAGATACAATGGAATACTACTCAGCCATCAAAAAAAAGAAATCTTGCCATTTGCAATGATGTGGATGGAACCAGAGGGTGTTATGCTAAGCGAGATAAGCCAATCAGAGAAAGATAATTATCATATGATCTCATTGATATGTGAAATTTAAGAAACAAAACAGAGGACCATAGGGGAAGAGAGGAAAAAAATAAGACAAAATCAGAGAGGGAGATAAGCCTCTTATGAGACTCTTAATCATAGGAAACAGACCGAAGGCTGCTGGAGCGGACACAGGTGGGAGTATGGGGTAACCGAATGAAGACATCAAGGAGGATACGGGATATAAGGAGCACTAGGTATTATATGCAACTGAGGAATCACTGACATCTACCTCTGAAACTGAGAATACATTATATGTTAATTAATTGAATTTAAATTTTAAAAATTTTTAATAAAAAAAAAAAGAAATTCCTGTTTTTGTTCCTCGAAAGAAAAGAAAGAGATTTTGACTGGGGGAATTAGCTTTATAAGCCTCTGAGGTGACAAGAACAAGAAACTGACAAATGTAGAAAATTGAAAGCTCTCTTGAAGAAAGGTCACTCAGATATGTAGGATTATTAACAAGCTTTAATGATGTAAGAAAGATGTCAGGGTTCAAAGCCAACGGACAAGAAAGAATGCTTGAGACATCATTGTTGCAAAAAGGTGACTTTATTAAAGCACACCAACAGGACCGGTGGCCAGAAAGAGTTGCTGCACGGGGTTGTGAGGGGTGGCTAATGATAAACTATGGGGTTGAGGAGGTTAAGAAAAGGGAGGTTTCTAAAGAACTTTTATATGCAAAAGAGGACCTACAAGATAATGGATGCCTTGCCATTGTCAAGTTAAGGTTGTTTTCCCCTCTAGCGAGGTCTTAACATTAAGGTTGTGGGGAGATGGCTGGAGGAGCTTTGCACAAGTCCCAGCCAGGGGTGGTAGGTTGCATGGTGTCAGCTCTTGCTTTTCTTCAGTCAGCCTTCTACTGCCTCATCAAGATAGGACTTGGGGAGGGGTTGAGCTAAGTAGGACTTTTGCCTTTAGCAGGGTGTTGACACTGACTTGGAGACTGTTGAGTCCCTAGAGGAAGGTCACTCTGTCCATTTCAAAGACTTGTCAATGATAGTAAGGAAATGTAATGATTTTTCTTCTGCCTGTTTCTCACATCATTTAATATGCCACCAGTAGCCTCGGGTGGACTCTGTTCTTCCTTCTCTTTTCTCCCAGCTCTCAAGCCTTTATCTGAGACCCTCTGTCCCATTCCTGTATCAATCTGCCTCATGACAATGCTCACCAGTGGATGTGGAAAATGCCCAGGACACTTGGACACATGGAGCATGTATATGGAAGAAGAAAGTGAGACCAGAGGGGAGGTGCCATTGCTTGTTTAAACTGTCTTACAGCCCTAACTTCCCAGCTTTTCATGGTACAAGATGTAGAGCCTGTTTCAAGAATTGGCAATTCAAAGGAATTATGCTTTTTTTTTCTGCTTAAAACAAGGGAAGCAACCACAACAGCCTCACATCATCCTCTACTCTCCTTACAGTCGTTTCTGTTTACAAGACAGAATTTCTGCTTTGAAAGTGTATATTCATCATGGGGTGCCTGGGTGGCTCAGTGGGTTAAAGCCTCTGCTTTAGGCTCAGGTCATGATCCCAGGGTCCTGGGATCGAGCCCCACATGGGGCTCTCTGCTCCGCAGAGAGCCTGCTTCCTCCTCTCTCTCCCTGCCTGCCACTCTTGCCTACTTGTAATCTCTGTCTGTCAAATAAATAAATAAAATCTTAAAAAAAAAAAAGAAAGAAAGTGTATATTCATCATAAAAAATTAGAAAAGAATACATGACACCCCATCCACTCAGAAACTGTCATTGTTAACATTTAAATGTATTCCCTCCCTTATTTTCTTATGCAACAAAATACCATCTGTTTTTAAATTATATTTTATTATTTGCTGATTTTAAAAGTAATACATACATTGAGAACAATTCAAACTTTTACTGTTTGCAAGCATTATCTTCTCACCATTTGTAGCTGGCATTATTTTCCTAATTTTTACGATAAAAAATAAGTAATATATAACCTAAAGATTTATAGTGAAAAGTTAGTCCTGCTTTCACCCTTGATTCCCAGCCTCTCTGTTCCTCTCCCCAGAGGCAAATATGATACCAATGTATGTATTCTTCAGAGTTAGTCTTTGCATTTACAAACATAGAGGTCCGTTTATATTTTTTATCTATATATAAATGATAGCATACCATATATCCTTGTCTATTATCTTCTATGTATATTTTAATAGCTGAGATCATACTTTCCATTCATTTTTTTAAATTTTTTTTAAGATTTTATTTACTTATTTGACAGAGATCACAAGTAGGCACAGAGGCAGGCAGAGGAGAAGCAGGCCCCCTGAGGAGCAGAGGGCCTGATGCGGGACTCAATCCCAGGACCCTGGGATCATAACCTGAGCTGAAGGTAGAGGCTTAACCCACTGAGGCACCCAGGCACCTTTCCATTAATTTTTTATCCTGCTTCTTTTCACTTAACATTATACCATAACTATTTTTTCTGAGACTTTTAAAACTCTTCATAAATGTCATTTCAATTGACTACATCATATTTCATCCAATGGATGTGTCATAGGACCATTTCTTTAATATCATACCTTTATTTTTCTATTATTTTTTTTTTTTTAGATTTTTATTTATGTGACACAGAGAGAGAGATCACAAGTAGGCAGAAAGGCAGGCAGAGAAAGAGAAGGGGAAGCAGGCTCCCCACCAAGCAGAGAGCCTGATGCGGGGCTTGATCCCAGGACACTGGGATCATAACCTGAGCCGAAGACAGAGGCTTTAACCCACTGAGCCACCCAGGCACCCCTCTATTCTTAATTATTATATCTTTACATAAATATTTGCTCAGTTTCCTATTATTTCCTTAAGAAAGATCCCTAGAAATGGAACTGCTGGTTAAATAACAGCAGTTATAAATAAATAAACTTTCAGTAACTTTACAAAAACATAGATTTGATCCTTACCTCATTTCATGACCTCTATCTCATTTTATCCTCTAAACCTGGGAGGTAAAATTAGGAGGACAGATATTATTATTTCCATTTAATCAAGAAAGAAACTGAGAACCAGAAATTAAGGATTTGCTCAAGCCTCCCAGCTAACATTTGAGACTAGACTTAGTACCGTGCATTGTTATAGGAAAGTTCAAAATCCCTGCTCTATTCCTCAGCTGAATTTTTGGGCAAGTCATACCACCTCTAAGTCACAGGATTTTTACTTTACAATAGAGAAAATACTACCTTCTTCACAGAGTTGTGGTATAAACAGAATGAGCAGTTGCCATATGTAATTAATCTAGCATGGTTTCTGGGCCCATGAGAGGTACTCAATAAATATTATTTCACTGGCCCCTTTAATTCACTTCTGCAGTCAAATCTTGTTCAACTGCTCTCTTCCTAATCTGGACTACATCATTGGAGCTTGTTTTACAATTAGCTGTCTGCCTCCTCTTCTGGATTCCTCTGAGTTTTATCCATCCTTACACCCTGTCAACACTGGACCTATAGCAAATCTTTAGGGAGCATTACACCTCTCAATAAACATTTACTGAGCATTGCCATGTGCCAGACTATTGATGTAGATGTCATATTATTAGTCTTCATTTTCTCTGACACAGCTGTTTACACTCTTAGATTTTTGGAAGAAGGGAACTGGGAGTGGCAGCTTTACCATAACAAAAAGGCTAGCTCCTGGTCCCAGCTTTCCCAAAATTCAACGTATAAACTTGGGCAAGTCATTTAAACTCTGAACCTCAATGTTCTCATCTATGATATGATAATATTTCCTACCTCCGAAAGCTGCGGTGGATTTTAAGTAAGAGAATCCATATAAATGTGTCTCTTAAATGGTGTTGAGAAAAACACATGTGGCCTTTTTGGAGAATCGGTGAGGAAGGTGCCTGCCTTTATGAGCTATGTCTGCCACAGGGAGTGAGGCAAGAGTAAAAACTAGTTTCAGTTCCTAATCTGATCCACTTCCCTTCATTTCACAGGTTAAAAAAAAAAATAGGAGGCTTCCTAAAGAGAAGTGATTTGCCCAAGATCATACAGCAAGTCAGGTGGAGTATCATGACTAGACCTCCTGTTATTTAATGACTCCCAGACTGGATTAGGCTTGGGAAAATTTCAAACTTCAACATGTTTAGGGTGAGTAAAGAAGCATCTCCAGCACCCTGCGCAGCTCTTTTCTACCACCTGCCATACTGTACTGCCAACCTGGGTTCATGTGCACACAGCATAGCTTTCCCAGTAGGTGGTGTGAGAATAGGGAGAGGTGGAGGGCAGAGAGGTTCTGCTGAAAGGCATATTCGGATGGAGGCCTCCTAGGGAATCTTTTCAGCAAGGTGGCAGGGGCTACACGGACATCTGGAAGAGAGGCAAAAAGCATCCCAGCAGGCAGCCGCCTGAGGCAGATCTGAGCAGACAGGTCACTGCACAGTGGTGAGTGCAGAACCCATTTGTAAGATAATCATCAATCAGATCTTCCCTGTCTTTTGTGCCAGTCACATCAATGATACAGCTAGGTAGCTCACTGCCTCCGTGACAAGCAATAAAGATGAAGGCCCAGGGACCATCTGAGAAGTCATCTCTGGTCCCAAGCTGCGGGAAAGAAGGAAACGACCCCTCTGAGGACTGGGTATGAAAAACAAGGCTTTCAGTCTGATAGGCAGCAGAAAGAAGCACTAAGAAGCTAACTCCAGCTAGGAAAGAGAGAAGAGAGTAGGAGAGAGCCCGAAAATATAGTAAGAGATCAACTTGTTACATACAGTAAACAAGAGAATAAATCAGCCTCTCTCTCTCTCTCTTTTTTAAGATTTTGTTTATTTATTTCAGAGAAAGAGAGAGGGAGCACAGAGAGGGAGGGAGGGACAGCGGGAGAAGCAGACTCCCCGCTGAGCAGGGAGCTCAACACTAGACTTGATCCAGGACCCTAAGATCATCACTTGGGCTGAAGGTAGACAGACACTTAACCAACTGAACCAACCAGGCACCCTGAACTTCTCTTTTGTTTTTCTGTTTGGTTTTTTTGTGTGTGTGTTTTTTTAAGATTTTACTCATTCATTTGACAGAGAAAGGGAGAGAACAACCAGGGGGAGCAGCAGAGGGAGAGGGAGAAACAGGCTCCCCACTGAGCAGAAAGCCTGACACAGGGCTTGATCCCAAGACCCTGGGATCATGACCCGAACTGAAGGCAGGCGCTTAGCCAACTGAGCCACCCAGTCACCCCTGAACTTCTCTTTTGATAGAGCACAAAATTGAGTCCGAGAGAACTGGATTGAGCCCTGGCTCTCTCAGCAGTTGTAAACCTTAGGCAGATCAGTTTTCTCATCTATAACATGAGTTAATCAAAGACTTCCTGGTAAACTGTTGCAAGAATTAAAACCAATATATGGGAGAGTGCTTTATAAACCCCTTAATTTTTTTTTTCTTTTTTTTTTTTTTTGTCTGTCTGCTTCATGTTTTCTTCTACCAAGTCATCCTAGGTAGTAGAACTAGCTTGGGGTTCCAAATCAAACAAACTAGATTCAGTTTCCAGGTCTGTCATTTATTAGCTGTGAGACTTTGGCAAGAAATTTTACATGACTAAGACACAGTTTCCTCATTTGTAACACAAGCATTGTTGGGAAAATCACAGTCAATGTTGGTAAAGCATCTAGATAATATATGACATATAGCAGGTGCTCAATAAATGTACTCCATCTTCTCATTGGGAACATTTATTTAGTGAGGATAGGAAAGGAGTTGGGCAAATGTGGACCTCACTCTATTATATGCAAACTCCGCCCTAAAGCCACACTACTAACTTGTTTAATTCAACCTTTTTTTCCCAAAGATTTTATTTCTTTCTTTGACAGAGACACAATGAGAGAGGGAACACAAGCAGGGAGAGTGGAAGAGGGAGAAGCAGGCTACCCGCTGAGCTGGGAACCCAACGTGGGGCTGGATTCCAGGACCCTGGGATCATGACCCGAGCCAAAGGCAGATGTTTAGCAACTAAGCCACCTAGGTGCCCCTAATTCAACTTTTCTTTAGACATTCCCCAACCCAGTACAGTCAGCCTAGCCCCGCCCACCTCTTCACTATTTCCCCAAGTCTCTTCGAGCTACAGAAACTGTATCATAATAGCTACCATTTATTGCACACCTACTAAATGCCAGGCACTCTACTAAGTGCTCTTGATGCATTTTATCTTGCACAGAATGTAGGCACACCTGCATAATATTAGTGGCCTCTCTTTTGTACACTGCTCTATAGCTTGTGAAGCTCTTTTCACCCATGTTACCATATTTGCTTCTTACAACAATCGAGGGGGGAGAGTGATGAGTGAATTGGAGGCAGGAGCACCAGCACAGGTCAATTGTTCACTGAATCAACATTCACTGAGCATCTACTGTGCACCCCACCCCATTCTGTACTCTGGGGAGGTGGAGAAGAACTACACGGAGTTCTGAGCTTAGGGGGGAAACCTTTTAAAACATCCTCTATGGGTTATTGCTATCTCTCTTCACATCATATTCCTTAAGAAACTGGAGACTTATTTATTGGACTGCAGATAATTTTCCAGTTTTGCCTTTTCCCATAGTGTTTCCTCTGATAGGAACACACTGTCCTCCACTGCTAGCTAATTCCTCCATGACCAGAAAGCCTTCCCTTAACCGTCTTCTGGCAAAATGTCTTCTCTGGCTAACACAGTGTAGGATTTCCCACTGCTATAGCCAGGGCTTTTCGCGGTATTCCATGGTCTTTCTCCCTTTATATGCACAGAACAGGTGGACAGCCACTTGTAAACACACACTCCTTTTACTGTCCCCAACCCCTTTCCATCTGAATTTCAGGAAGTTGGGGTGGAGGGCGCTTTCTCCCACTCACCTCCACACCTGTATTAGCTTCCAGAGGCTGCCACTTTACCCTCCCTAAAGTCCTTCCTACATCTGGATTCAGGAACAGAGGCAGCCAGTGGATGAATTTTTCTGTCCAAAATTCTCTTGTCTGTGATCCCAGGTGGTGGTGTAACAGAGTTCAGCGCCTGCGCCCCCTCCTAGGCCTTCTGAGTAGCTAAGACAGATTTAGCACCTGGGTGTCTATGGGCTCCGCACGGTCCGATTATCTTTCCACCCTCATACAACCCACACCTGCCTTCCTCCCCAACCTAACCCAGCACACCCACTATCCTAATCTCTCCAAGCTCCCAGACAGTTTCTCCACCCCCAGCCGTCAGTTCCCCTCCACTCCCCACCTCTAGCCAGAACTCAGGCGCCCACTGCCCATATCCAAGGCCACTGCCTTCTCCCTCCACCAGCTCCCCGCCCCCTTCCTCTGCAGTCTGGGTAGACCCAGCCTTGCCTCCCACCTTCCCATTCTTGCAGGCTTCTCTCCTCCGAGCCCCACCCCCCCCACCCCCCACTCACGGTTATCCCCTGTGCCCGCGACAAGCTGGCCTCAGGCTCGCATCCCTTTCGCTCCCAGCTCTCGGTTCACATGCCCTCGCCCTCTTCCCCTCTCCCCGACCAACACCCATCTCTGCCCAGCGCCCCTTTCCCTCATCACCTCACTCCTTTCCAGCTCACCCGACCCCTGCAGACCCGGTCTACTGCCCTCCACGCCGCCCCCTTGCCCTCCCTGTCCTCAGTGCCCTCGCTCAGCGCCCGCTTCACGCCTCTCGGCGGCCTGGCACCCCCTTCCCGCACTGCCCCTCTCGGTCCCTCCTTACATCTCCCCGCCCCCAACGCCTCATGTTCCCCCCCAGCAAGCCCCTACTGTGCTCCAGCGGCCACCCCTTTCCCACCTGCCGCCGCCCCCTGCCCTCAGAGCACCCCTCGCCGTCCTCGCAGTCTGGTAGACCCCCCTCAGCGCCCCTTCTCAGGCTACGCGCCTTTCTCCCGGCCATGGTGCCCCCTCCTCAGCGGCCTCCCCCAGCCCCTTTATCCTCGGTGTCCCCTCCGCTGCCCGCACTCCTCAGCGCCCGCTCGCTGTCGCCAGTGCCCCGAACCGGGGTGGGTCCCAGATTCTCTCCGGGCGGGGTGCCCGAGCCGCGCCCCTTACCTGGGACTCCGGGTGCGGGACGAGCGGCTCGAGGCTGGTAAAGCAGCGGGACGGCGGACCTGGCGGCACGCGGCAGAAGGCTCAGCCGGGTTCTCGGGCAGGGCGATGCGGGGCGGTGCGAGTCCGTGCGAGTCTGTGCAGCTCGGGTCTAGCACCCACCGCGGCTACTTAGGGCTAAGGCTCCGGCTACAGCTCCGCTCAGCTACCGCCGCATCCAGGCCCCACCCACGTCCCGCCCAGGGGCGGGGTCCGTATTCGCTCCGCCCGGGTCTCCAGCTGCCCGCAGGTGCAGGAAATTCGTTTTATCTTGGACCCCCCGCCCGCCCTCCCTCCACCCCGAGTTCGCCGATATCTGGGTGACTACCGTGATTTGTCTTAATTGTCACATCTCATTCAACAGACTGAACTTACTATGTATGGTGATCAGAGAGCTTTGATAATAATGTAGATGATGATGGGTGTGCAGCTTTGCCATTTCCAAAGCACTCTCCTGTCCTATTGCTTCATACCCACAAAAGCCCAGGGAGAAAGGCAGAACCTGGACTGCTTACTACAAGAGGAAACTAAGTCAGAAACCTGGGCATTGTCCTCTAGTCTATGCACTCCTTCATTTCCCACATCCTATCAGTCTGGTAACAACAGCTCCTTAATATATCCTATCCCTGCCCTTCCTCTCCATCTCCACAGCTCTCACCCTGGTTGAGACCTCATCACTTCTTGCCTGGACTAACGTAACCGCCTCCTAATAGATCTCCCCACCTACACACCAGCAGCCTGAGTGATTGTTCTAGATGTCACATGTTACCATCAACCTTATTAAAACAAAACAAAATAAAAACTTCCAATGGCTCCCCCATTGCTAGCAGTAGCTTGGAGTGAGAAATTGTTATTGTCTTCATTAGGAAGTCCCAATTCTGTCAGAGGAGGCAAGTACAGGAGGCAATTTGATCTCTCATCCTAAATTGGACTTCACTTTAAATCTTCCCAAGAGCATAGGGTTAGTTGCCAGTTTTAATTTAGAATCATCATCCTTCCCCACACTCTTCCCCCATTTCAAATCTTAGAGGTCTGAGTCAAATACCAAAACCATTTTCCCCCAAGTTCCGTTATGACCCTATCTGCAATTTGTCTCTCCAACCTGGGAAACTGCCCAATTGATAGTCCCTCTGGTTGTCTAACTTCTCTCTCAGACTCATCCTTGTACATTTCTGAGCTTCTCCATCCTTCTCCCCTTCACTCACCTTCCCACTGCACACCTCCCTGGCAGACCTTTCCACTGTGTCCTCTAGAATCCTGTTCCTTTATCAATAAACTCTCCTACATCCTCTGCTTCTTCAGAGAGTTTTCAGGTTTTTTCTTTGCCTTTGTTGAAACTTGACCCACTTCCAGGACTCCTCTTGTAGCCCCTCTGCGAAAAGGTTTCTCACTTTCCCACTCCCCACATCGCTGAAAACTACGGGGTGGAGTCAGCATTGCCACTCCTACCCTTCTGTAAGAATTCCTTCTCCTTTGCTCTTCAGCCATACCTCCGTCTACTCATCGCAAATGTCACACTGGCCCCCAGTTATTCCTTGCGCATTGAAAATTTCAACCCTTGGCTTGCAGTTATCCTCATTAGCCCCTGCCCTGCCATCCTGACTTCAGTAGCCACGTGGTTTCCTGATCCCTCAGTCCTTGATCTCCTCACATCACTTTGGCCACTGGCTCCCATGGTCACACCCTGAACTTCTTACTAACCCCAAACTAGTGCCTCTGTGATCTTAAAATCAAATATCCTATACTACCTGTTCCCTCACTCCCTCTCTCCCACCAGACCCTAGTTTACTCACTTCAAAATGGGTGTAATGATAATGACTATTCATTCTTCACAAGAATAATGAGATAACATATAAAACAACTTTTAAAGTTGTGAAACAATATGAGAACAGATGGTGTTGTGTTTATGTAGCCTCAGGTCCTCTGATTACTTTCTCTTTCTCCTTCTCCTGGAAGGCCATGTAGTAAAATGAAAAGAGCATAGAATTGGGGCCAGCTAGATCTTGTTTTCAATCCTTGTTCCACCAGTTGCTTGCTGTGTGATCTTATGCAAATTGCATAATTTTTTGAACACACAGACACACACCTCATCCTCATTTGTAGCAATAGAAGTAATGAGAGCTACCTCCCAGAGTCATTGTGAAGACCAAATAAGAAAATGAGATAGCTACTGGAAAGCACTTGATACAGTGTCAGGTACATAATAAACTGTGGTTATTATAAACAAATGCTATTTTTAGCCACAAGTGCCTTCCAAGAAGGATAGACCCTAATATACAGAAGGCCCTTTTGTCTTACTAAGGGCCTTGAAGAGTGTGAATATGTAAGGGTAGGAAGAGAAGGAGGAATACTATATTGCTCTGGGTAGAAAAGGGAGAATTTAGAATTTACTTGGCAAAATAGGAGGAAGAGGAAATAAAGAGAACTTGAAGGGGTAAGGAAAAAGATGAATAGAAAAATCAGTGTAAGGGTAGGGGCTACATGGGTAAAAGGTCAGAAGAAACCCTCCGATAGCAAGCAGACAGAGTGTTTAAGCTCTAGGATGCATGGTGTATGATCACCATGGTGTATGCACATGTATGATGTGACCACTGTCTTTGACTCTTGAGACTTTAGGAAAGGTCATTAAACTCAGGAATGCTTTCTGAAGGGAGTACTGAAGATGAGTGAGTAGGGAACTAGTGCAAAGGGCTTTGTTTTTCTGAGTTGAAAAAGAAAGCTAGAGGCAGAGACTATGAGAGCACAGCCCTCATAGAATTTACAGAAAATTTCCAGGAAGGCTTAGAACTTATAAGGGCTGTAAATATGGAAATTGAATTTTAAGCCCATTGCATTTAGCTCTTAACGGTCAGAGAGGCCACTTCTGACACTTGAGCTGTATCAGTAATGTCCCCCAACAGCTATCTCCTGATTAACTAGCAAGTTCCCACCAGAGAGAAGAACATATCAAATTATATTTAACTGTCTTCACTTCCAGATCTAAATACCCAAATAAAAACAGAAAGAAAGACTTATTCTATCCCAAAAGTCTATCTTTTGCCTTGGATCAGATTGATTAATAACTATAATCATTAAGGGATGCCTGGGTGGTTTAGTCAGTTAAGCATCTGACTTTGGTTCAGGTCATGGTCTCGGGGTCCTGTGTCTACTTGTCACTCTACCCCTTCCCCCTCCCTTGCTCATGCACTCTCTCTCAAATAAATAAATAAAATCTTTTAAAAATATAACTATAATCATTAAGACCTTAAAATATGATGGGTTCATTCATATATTTTATTTCATTTAGTCCTCATTACAATCGTGCAATGTATGACTTGTCATCCCCTTTTATATTATAAATGAAGGAAGAGATTTCGGAAAATCCGAGTGACTTGCCAAGGGTATATATCTGATAAATGGCAGAACCCGATAGCAAGTCTGTCTGATTCCAAGGTTAGGACTCTTTCTATTAGACTTCAGAATTATGGTTGCTCAGTGAACACCACTGGGGTTAAGAGTCCTACAAACAAAATTTCCTTAAGCCTTGGGGCGCCTAGGTGGTTCAGTGGGTTAAGCCTCGGCCTTCAGCTCAGGTCATGATCTCAAGGTCCTGGGATGGAGTCCCACATCGGGCTCTCTGCTAGGCAGGGAGCCTGCTTCCTCCTCTCTCTCTCTGCCTGCCTCTCTGCCTACTTGTGATCTCTGTCTGTCAAATAAATAAATAAAATCTTTTTTAAAAAAAAGTTCATATCATAAAGGTGGATATCATTTGGAATGTCCAAATCTTTACAAGGTTCAAATCCACACCCCTGTATGAGTCCCTCATGACCAGCCTAGGAACTTAGGTATGTTGACGGGTTAAGTGTTTTCATCTGACCCCTTCAGAGGTTGCCTCATGCAATTAGGATAGGGTGCTTAAGCAGGTGCCAGAAGGTCACCAGAATCTGTAAAGCAGCTCGAGGAATCACAGGGTTCAATGAGAGGAGTGGTGGAAGACAGGACGGAGAAGAGGCAGGGGCCAGATGATCTTAAGGACTCATAAATCATACTAAAGATTTAGGAATTTACCTTGCAAGCAAAAGGTTTTAAGCATTGGAATAACATGGTTAAATCTGCATGTAACAAAGAATGTTCTGACTGTGGTGTGTGTGACAAACTGGATGGGAAGTAGGAAGCAGGGAAACGGTGCCCAGTAAACACGGAGCACAATCGGAAGTTGCTGTGATAGTCCAGGTAAGAGATGAAGAGGATCAGAACTCATGTCCTAGCAACAGGGGAAAGTGAAAAGTAGAGAGATTTGATACATATTTAGGCAGGATTAAATGTGAGATATGAGGGAGAGGGAACTGGCATAACCAACCAGATAGACAGGGAAGCAATTTACTGACAACAGAAGCACAGAAGATGTTTTGGTTACCTACTGCTGCATAATAAACCACTCCCAAAAATGCATGGTTTAAAACAGCAATAATGTTTCTCACAATTCTGTGGATGGCTGAATGGATTAGTCTGCTGGTTTTAGGTGAGATCAGCTGGAAGTTCACCTGCATCGGGAGGTCCAAAATGGCCTCCCTCCTGGGTCTGACAGTTGGTTCTGGCTGAGGGCTGGCTGCCAGGGCTCTTCTCCAATTCTAATCCACCAGTAGGCTAGCTCAGCTTCCCTGGTGGTCTCAGGGCACCATTCTAAGAGGGTAAACGCAGAAGATGCAATCTCTTCAGGCCTAGCCTCAGAATCGGGTACCAGTGTGGCTCAGTCGTTAAGCATCTGCCTTCAGCTCAGGTCATGATCCCAGGTCCTGGGATTGAGCCCCACATGGAGCCCTGCATGGAGCTCCTTGCTCAGCAGGAAGCCTGGTCTCCCTCTTCAATTCCCCTGCTTGTGTTCCCTTTCTTGCTGTCTCTCTCTGTCAAATAAATAAATAAAATCTTAAAAAAAAAAAAAAAAGGCCTAGCCTCAGAAATTGCAAAACACCATGTGTACTTTATTCTATTGGCCAAATCAAGTTGCCAGCACAGCCCAGATTCCAAGGAGAGAAATAAACTTCACCTCTAATTGGGAAGAATAGCAAAGTCACATCACAAAGGGGCCTGGAGAGAATACAGGGAAGAGAGAAATCTGTTGCCTTTCAACAATCTACCGCAGGAGTGGGAACATTATTTAGATAATGAGTATCTCAAATGTCACTTCGTGCACTAATCATTCCTTCCTTCTCTGTGCTTCAGTTTCTTGATTTGTAAAATAAGTGAATGTGCATGGCCATTCTCCCCACTAGCAAAAGTTTATAAGTGAAATTGGCTAAAATGTACATTGAGGACACTACCCAATCATCAGGGCATACCACAGTCCGCAGGAGTGCAATCTGAGACAAACAGGAAAACATTCAAGGTGTGAATAGTCAGAACCCAGGTACCACCCACCACCCCCTCCCACTTCCTTCATCCACCTTGTCAGTCCTTCACAGAAGCTTATCCATTCTACCTCCTGAGAACTCTCCACTCCATTCCTTCCAGGGCCACAGCCTCCTCACTCTCCAACTGCTACCCCAATTTCCCTTGTAATACAAGCTCTACATTGTAGAGGAAGAGAGCTAAAATCCCCTACCACTAGAAGACCTGGCTGCATGTGACCCTTGATCCTGGGGTTGTGAGTTCAAGCCCCTTGTCAGATGTAAAGGTTACTTAAATAAATAAGACAAAATACTTAAATCAATAAATAGAACCCTGCTTATTGGGAGGTTATGAATCCTAGGAGGGGAGACAAACAAGTAAACAAAATTCATAAGATAATTTCAGTTGGGGCGCCTGAGTGGCTCAGTGGGTTAAAATCTCTGCCTTTGGCTCAGGTCATGATCTCAGGGTCCTGGGATCAAGCCTCGCATCGGGCTGTCTGCTCAGCAGGGAGTTTGCTTCCCCCTCTCTCCCTGCCTGCCTCTTTGCCTACTTGTGCTCTCTTTCTGTAAAAAAAAAAAAAAAAAAAAAAAAAAAAAAAATCCTTAAAAAGAAAGAAAAATAACTCTCAAAACTTAAGAGTGCCTGGTGGCTCATGATCTCAGGGTCCTGAGATCAAGCCTCGCAGCATCGCAGCATCGGGCTGTCTGCTCAGCAGGGAGCCTGCTTCCCCCTCTCTCTGCCTGCCTCTCTGCCTACTTGTGATCTTTCTCTGTGTGTCAAATAAATAAATAAAATCTTTAAAAAAAAAAAAGATAATTTCAGTTAGTGATGAGCACATTTGAGGAAATAGTCCAAGAGGATGGAATAAAAGTAACTAGGAAAGGGATTATTTTAGAATTATTAAACAGGGAAAGCCTCTCTGAGGAAGTGACAGTTGAATTGAGAAGAGTTGGAGGAGAAGGAGTCAGCTCATTTCAGAGATGAGGAACTTAAGTGCCGAAGAGGATAGGTGTCACTAGAGTATGGCTAATTGACCAAACTGGAAACCTACCCATCTTGTAGGATATTTATACAGCAGCGGCACGGGCATAGCCATGGTCTGTGGTCAGGGTCTTCGTGTCCACAAGCCCACCTTGGGCACACGGTCCCCCTTGGTCTCATCAGTTATCACTCACCACTGATCTGTTCTCTTTTTAGACCATCTCGGTTAAATAAGGGAATTGAATTAAAATAAACCACAAGGCTTTCTAAGGGAAAGCAGAGTGGGGTCATCAAAAGTACATAAGCTTAAAAAAAAAAAAAAGTACATAAGCTTTGGAGTCAGAGAGGTCTAGGTTCAAATCCCACTTTCACCATTTGTAGTTATGTGATTAAATTTCTCTTGATCACACAGGTTGCTCATCTGTACAAAGAGGATTATAATTATCTCACTGGCTCTTTTGGAGAGCTAAATTAAAAGTGATAATGTATGGAAAACAGGTTAGTGTATAATAACATGTTCAAAAATACCAGCTACATTAAGGGATCTCATAGCTCTTGTAACTAAATCCATTATGCTTGCTGATGGTTTCCCCCTTCAAATACATGTCCAGGAACCTGAAGAACAGTTACCACTTACTTAGAATCTTTAAAATAAGTGAGGTTACTTTTCTAGTTTTGGAAGAATGTCTCCTCTATTTGTCTTTTCTCCTGGGGCTTGCTAAGGGAGGTGATGTCAGACCTGTTACCCCTTCAAAGGTTCAGTCTCATGCTCCCTCTTGTGCTCTAAATGGGAACTGCATTCTCTCAGGACTGACCAAAAGCCAGGGTGCTGAAATCAACCTTAACTACAGAGGTGAAAAAAAAGGGAACTAACTTTTTTTTTTTTTTAAGTAAAAAAAATTACATTGGGCGTACCCAACATGGGACTCAAACTCATGTCCAGGAGATCCAGAGTCACATGCTCTACTGACTGAGCCAGCCAGGCACCCTCAAAGAGAACTAACGTCTGATAAGCATCTGTGTTATTTCTGGAACGTCTGAAGTCATGCACTATCTCATGTCTCTCATCAGCCATTCAACAGAAAAGAAAACTGAAGCTCAGCACGGTTGAATGACTTTTCCAAGTATCCATGGATAAGAGACAAAGCAGACCTAAATAAAGGAAAGAACTGGAAAAATCAGTGATGTTTGTTGCACTATAGAATAAAATTTAACCTCTTTAGCCAACTTGATCAGATCCTTTTTTCTATCTTTATCTATCACCACTAATGGTTTTGGTCTGTGCTCTCTGGACACACAGAATGACCTTAAACCTCAGTGTTTTTGCACATGCCTTTTCTATCTTGTGTGTCTTTAAATTTTTTTTTT